>JAJIBD010011061.1:0-43827 GCA_021461705.1 Cryptotis parvus
TTAGTGTTCAAATGGTCTGCCCCTTCCAGGTGGTTGAGAGAACCCAAACAAAGAGTTTTGAATTCAGGTTTATTTTTACTGCATCCAATCAGTCTCTTAGGTATTCTGGATAGCTTTGTTTATTTAAATGTATTAAAGAAATATTGCATATATGACTCAGCTAGGCAACCAACAAGAAGTAAAAAGTGAATCCTAACTGTACTGACTGTATAGATATTCTTGCTGCTCTATATTCCTCCTTAGGTTCAAACAACTGATATTGTCACCTGTATACTAAAAAAGACCTCGAGCTATGTCAAAGAAAAACAGCAACTTAAAGAATATTATCCAGGACAGGAGAAATAGTATAGGACTCGGTACTTGCCTTGCATGCTGCCACCCAGTTTGGTTGCTGACACAGGCTTTGTTCCCCTAGACACAGCCAGGGGTCAGTCCTCGTGCAGAACCAGGAACTGCTCCAAAGCAATTCTGGGTGAGGCCCCAACATCTCCACACCCTCCCTCAATTTCTTTTTTAATTAAAAAGAACTGCAACCGCTGTTCCCATCAGTTAGAATAGCTCTGAGCTATTCTGAGCAGCTGACTTACTTCCTTTTCTCAACTTACTCTTGTGTAGGCGTGATGAGGTGACCTAAAGTTAGCAGAAAAGCAGGTGGTGCTAACAGATAGCTGGAAATCAGGCTCAGGCCCCCCAAAGCCAGGATGACCTGAGAACGACGCCAAGCAGCTGTTGTACTGAAAGGAAAATGTATACACCAATTAACCGCTCAGCGCCAACCACTTCACATCTGGCTTGTCTTCTGTCCTGTGTTTGTGCTTTAGCTAATGAGAAACGCGGCTCACGCAGCCAGGCAGCATGAGATAAAGAATGTTCAAAAGCTTTGCCTGAACCGGACCCGGCTGCTTACTGTGCTCAGCCTCTTGTGCTCAGACTGGGCAGCCCCTGCAGGTTAGTAAAAGCTCTTCAACTTGGCAAACGAGTTTGTTTGAGACTTCTTGAAACTTCTTGAAAACTCTCACTTTATTACATTGGCTGTGAAGTCATACCAGATGCACCAAGGAAGCGAAGTTGATACCAGCAAGTGCTACTCATTCATCTTTCTCTCAGTAAGGTGGGGGAAAATCGCTCTCTCCGAAAAGTAGGGGAAAGACAGTTCCCATCATGCTTCAATTCCTCTCGTGCAGAAGCTTCTAGAACGATCTTATATCCCACATCAGCTCCCGTGGAGGCGCAGCTCATTGACTTCATTCTGATTTCTCCCCTCCACTGTTTCTTTAAACTTCTCTTCTGATGTCTCCTCCTGCCCATGACCATCCTATACATATATATTTTTAGTGGTACAGTACATACATGGGAAAAGGGGCCATTTTTATAATTTTACTATGATTATTCTTTTATCTTTTGTTTTTGGGCCTCCCCTGGCTGTGCTCAGGACTTATACCAGGTTCTGTAAGCAGGATCACTCCTGATGGGCTCAAGGGATCCTCGGGGTGAAAGGGATAGGATTTGGGTTGGCCAAATGCAAGGCAAGTGCCCCTCCACTCTACTATCATGCCCTATCCAATGATTACCTCATGATAATCACTGTATCACTGTCTTCCCCGCTCATCATCGATTGGCCTCGAGCGGGCTCCAGTAACATCTCCATATGTCCTGTCTCATGCTAGTAGAGCCCAAGGGCACCTGCTTGCTCCAGGAACATAAAGAGGCTCAAACCATTCCATCAGGTCATGGGAATGAGGTCTAAAATTGTTCATTATAATAATTAATAATTACTAATTATTATTAATATAATTGTTGATAATAACTATTATTATTACTTAAAGGGACCTGTGGGTTTTAAAAGGAAACTCTTAAATATCTGATTGTATTAGTATCTGTTGTGGAGTAACAATTGTGTAGTGGGTTACAAACAAAAATCAATCACTGCCTCCTAGTTTCTATGGGTTGGGATACTGGCATGGCTTGGCTGGGTGTTCCTGGTTGTTCTGCATCAGGATTTTTCACCAGCACCGCAGTCTCGAGGAGGGGACCATCATGCATGCAGCTGCAGGTGGAATTCACTCCCTCACAGGCTACTGCATGGAAGGCATCAGTGCCTTGGTGGCAGAGGTGGGAACTTCACCCCTTACTCCTTGCTTCATGCATGTCCCCTAAGGCACATCAATGTGGCAGCTGGTTTCCATCTGACTGAGACAGAAAGAAAAGGAGACAGAAACTGGTCTTCAGTAGGAAGCTTTGTCTCTCCTGATGCATCAGAAAACCCTACCCCATCTCTGAGTCCTAACTGATCACCTTCTTTCCACTATAGTCCATCTCCTCCTACCACAAAGCCTATTACTGCAGTTGGAACAACTGATTAAAACAAAAACAAACTACTTCTCTCTGCCCCAACCCTCTTTGAGTTCCCCCTTTGACCTAAAAATGCAGTCAAAGTCCATTTACCACCTCACAACATCTGGTTGATCTGAATTCTCTAAACCTCTCTAGTGTTTTCTCCTTGCTACAGCACCCCAGCATGCTGGACCCCTCTCTCCTTCTCAAGTGAGGCAACCACGCTTAGAGCCTTTCATGAGTGACTTCCTCCCTCTGGAATCTCTTTCCCATTTATCTTCAAGGATAACTCCTTTCCTCTTCAGGCTTTTTGTTCCCATGGCAACTTGCCAATGGGATCTTCCCCAGATCAGCCTTCTTTCCCTCCGCTCACCAGCCTTACCCCTTTACTCCAACCTGTCTCTTCCATAGTACCTTTATTTACTACATCACATCAATTTTGCTTATTGATGCTTTATACCTAACAGTGTAAGATTCATGAAAAACAGGTTTTATCTGTTTCCTTATTGCTATATTCCTGGCTCCTACGAGAGTGCCCTCAGGGGAGGTGTTTATGAACTGTATTTTGAATGCATGCTCTTAAAACATGGGCACAAAAACAATCCCACAATCCCTAAATCCAATATTCCAGTTTAATTTTTAAATTAATTTGTAAATTGAAGTGATAGCAATTTTTAAATTGAAGTGAGAGCCCGATCATCAACACCCACCCCAGTAGCTTTTATACTCAATCCGGCCCAGGTATGCTGGTCCAGAGACTTCAGACATGGGGCAGAGCTGTTCCTTGTCTCCCTGTGCACAGCCGCTCATGAGGCAGACGGGAGGCATGGCGGTTCTAGCCCTGGCCCACCACCTCGGCAGAGCCTCACAACAAGCCAGACCACCCCCTCACCCACGGGCGCCACCATTTTCCACATTTGGACTTCCCTCTCATCAGAACTCCACCCAGCAGACCAGCCCCTCACAGCCCAGATCATTGACACCCACCCTGCAGTAGCTTTTTACTCAATCCAGCCCAGGTATGCTGGTCCAGAGAATCTCAGACATGGGCAGAGCTGTTCCTTGCTCCCCTGTGCACAGCCGCCATGAGGCAGTCGGGAGGCATGGCGGGTCCTAGCCCTGGCCCACCCTCGGCAGAGCCTCACAACAAGCCAGACCCCCCCCCTCACTCCACGGGCGCCGCCATTTTCCACATTTGACTTCCCTCTCGTCAGAACTCCACCCAGCATACCAGCCCATCACAGCCCGGCTCATCAATAAATGCTTTTTTTGGAGGTGTTTAAAGAGTTTGCCTCCCGCCGGCAAGCCTGGCAAGCTTCTCGTGTTGTATTTGATATGCCAAATTCAGTAACAATTATATTAGGTCATACCCATGACCTAATATAATGGTTTGAGGCTCTTTATGTTCCTGTAGCAAGCTGATGCCCCTGGCTCTACTGGCATGAGACAGGACATATGGAGATATTACTGGTGCCCGCTCTAGCAAAAAGATGATCAACGGGAAGATCGTGATCGGATCGTGATCAGATAGCACATTCAAGCATAAAAAACATCGCGCATCAAAAAGCGTATGTATACATTAATTTCAGCACTACCATTTTGTGTTTAATTTTACTACTTGGCATTTCAGTTATAAACTCTCCTTCATTAGAATAAACCTGCACCTCACTATTGACCCTCTAGAAATGGTCTCCCCTGCCTGGCAAGTCCTTATTGGTTTTTTTACAGCCAGATTACTTTTTTTTCTTCCACTTGGTTTTGGGGCTGCATCTGGAGGCTTCCAGGTACTGCTTTTACTGTGCTTGGGGGTCATTCCCAGAGGTATTAAGCTAGAACCTGGGTCTTCACTACATAAAGCATGTGTCCTAGTCTGCTGAGCTACGCCTCTGGCCTCCTAACTCAGATTAGTCTTAAACACAGACATACATGGTGCTGTCCTTGCGCCTGTATGACCCCCTAATACAATCTTGCCTAGACCTCATATTTCAACTTACCCAGAGTCTTATTTTACCCACAAGCACTTTTGCCCCAACAAGCTCAGTCAAAACTCATTAAGCTTGGATTTGTTCTTCTCCACCGTATCTACCTCTGTCTTTCACACAGTTGCTCAACTTGGAGACCAGGATGAGATACCAAATATGTTGTCTTTCCGTTTCTACTTCCCAACAAATCTCACTGACCACAGAGTCAAACCGGTTCACATTTAAAATGTTAAATTACAGTCACACCACCTCCGCAGTGGTGATCAGACTAAGCAGGGTGAATCTTCCTTGTGTATGCGCCCTGTCTGTGCTCAGAGATGATGCCTAGCAGGACTCAGAGGAACCATAAGTGATGCTGGGGATCAAGTCCAGGTTGGCCACTTGCAAGGCAAACACCTTAACCCTGTATCACGCCTGGTCCAACTTAACATCTTTGAACAGCCCTCGTGTGCAGCTGATGAAATCTCTGTCTGCCTAATTCCCCAGCTGGTCCCCACATTTGCACCGCTTAAAGTTGACCCAATGGCAGACTATGCATTATACTTAAGGCTCTTTTTCCACTTTGTGCTTTCCCCCATGGATTATTTTCTGTACTTGATCCATCCTTTTTTTTCACTTATCAAAATCACAGTCATCTTTCAAAATTCACTTTGTATTCTCCTATCTTAAATGTTTCCTGAATTTCTTTTTTAAAAACATTTTAAAGCATTCTGAAGTATGCTTTATGTCAGTGATATTTTTTATCAGTAGGTACACTGTCTTTTTTGATATTCTAATTTTTTTACTCTTCTACTAAACAAGGCATTCGTTTTCTTATTTTACCTTCATAGACTAACTTTTTTTACTAACTACTGTTAGGGTCGGGATGCTGATCACCCACCAAGGAGGACTCCAAGAGGCAGGCTTATGCAAAAGTAAAGGGTTTATTAAGCCAGCTAGCTGGGGTCAAGCTCTCAGGCACGCAGGCCAAGGCAAGACCCCGGTAAGGGAAGCTTTAGATTATACAGCCACTATTCACGCCATAACCTGCAAAACCTAAAGAACATGATTCAAAGAAAGACATTGCTCAAGTTGCAGACAACTTTATTGGTAGTCCCTGATGTTCTAAACATCAGTATGCCCTGCGCACCCGAGCGGTTTCTAGATAATAGGAGGGTAGTGAAACTCTTACTTTTCAAGGCTACTGGGTTGAGCCTGCCCGAATGTTCTTCTTTCAAGGCCGGATGGGGGGGTGTGTGATGACTTTCCACAGCAACATGAGGGCCTTTTTTTGGCTCATTGAACCTGCCTGCCGTTTTGCCTCACCTAACACTACAACTAGCAAAGTTACAAAAAATAGTTAAGTGAGGTGATACTAACCAGTTTATTTATTATGGGAGGATTATGAATATAGTTCCTTTTCATTTATCTATAAGAAAAGTTGCTGTATGTATTACGGGAAGATGTGTCCTGTGCGTAAATGATTTATTTTAGACTCATCTGCTCTGAGCATCTCTAACCAGTAAAGTTTCTCTCCTTTTTCAGTTAACAAAGTTTGGAGGCACTCATAACCCAATTTTAATAACTTCATGATATTTTATGACTTGGATTATGTACTAAAATTTCCTTTTTATTTTATTTTTCTACCCTTACTTCTCTTCACTTAGATTTTTCTCATCTATTTAGTTTTTCCACATTCGTGTATTTTTTATAAGTGGTCTCATATCCTTTTTATAGTACAGACATGGCTAAACTAAATAAAATTAAAATTCACCTTTCCTATTGGACATTCATGTTTCTCTTAGGCGAAAATTCATCTTCTATGCACTTCACATTCAATATATATTTTTATCAGCAGTCAGCAAAGCACACTGGGTACATACCTATTTATCCAACCTGTCAAAAACCCAACCTCTTCTCAATGAATTCTTTCCAGAAGTTTGCTATTTTGAAGAAATAGCATCATAAAACAAACATGAAATCACATCATACCTGCCAGATTACCATGTGGTCATTAGATTAATTCATTGTCATTTTCACCATACAGTGTGGCTCATAATAATGTTTCATCACTGTCCTGTGGAAACTCCTCTACCACAAATAAGTCACAGAAACTTATTCTTCAGGGGTTGGAGAGATAGTACAGAGAGTAGGATATTAGCCTTGCATGCAGCTGATCCAGGTCTGATCCTATATAGTCAAACTATATAGATCCCATAGAGTCGTAGTTCAGCATCCCATATATTCCCCAAGCACCTGCAGGACTAATTCTTCAGCACAGAGTCAGGAGTAATCCCATGAGCACTGATAGGTGTACAGCGTGGCGCATGCACACACACACACACACACACACACACACACACCAAAAAAAGCCCTACTATCACAACAACAGAAAAAATTTGTTCTTCGATTATTAGGCTGCAGAGAATTTGTTTTGGTGGGAGGGAGGGACCCTCAACCAATCAAGCTTGTGTATGATTCAGTGCAAGAGCACAAAGATGAGATGCTGAGATGCTTCTCAGACCCCTGCAGTGCAGACAGTTATGAGCTTCCCCACTGGTCTCCAGAGCTACTTCTGACAATGCTCAGGGGGATGCAGTGTCAGGATCTAACTGGGGTTGGCAGCATGCAAGGCATATACCTTCAACTCACTACCTTCTCTCTCTAGGCCCTGCTCAGATATTTTGGGGGTGGATGGGACACAACCAGCAATACTCAAGGCAGGCTCTCTCGTGGCTCTACACATAGGATTCACTCCTGGCATTGCTCAGGGGACCAAATGGAATGCTGGGGATATAACCCAAGCTGCATGCAAGGCAAATGCCCTACCCACTGTATTATTGCTCTGGTTCCCCTGCTGAGATTTCTTAAAGTCTGAATGCTCATAATGCTTTGACAAAACTCCCACATTTTGAGTGTGCCCACTGCTGAGAGCCCTGCCAGGACGACCCTTCTCTATACCTCACAATCAATGAAACTCCAGTTACTACTCCACATTCTCTAGAGACCTTAAAGATTATCATGCATTTTAAATTTATCATCATAATGATGCAATGAGAGGATTGCCAGTTTACTTTATTACAGATTCATACATTGAGCTTCAAAAAATCACTTTCCTTTTTACTCAACAGAGTATTTTAAGAGTTTTCAGATTATGGAACTTCCACTTCTGCATACTAGTTCTCTTGACTCATCCATTTTTTTTTTATCCTTGTACATAATCCTGGATCATAAGAACATAGCGTGAGTATACACATTTATGTGCATACACATGTGTGGTTGCATTTTGTGCAATGAATTACTCAGAATCATTGCAGGTAGACTGATAGCAAAATCATTCAAGTAAGTTTAGGACTTACCATGGCTTTGGGCTTAGAGATCCCTCCTACTTGGGGGGCTCATATGTGGCGCTGATTTGATCCCATGTGTGGTACAGAGGACTCAAACCCAAATTGAACACATGCATAGCAAGAGCCTTACCCACTGTACTATCTCTCTGGTCCCTTAGTTAAGATTCTTAACCACGTATTTCTTAGTACTGCTAGAATCGTGATCTCTCCCATATGCAGCAATTGTAGGAGCAAAGAGTTAATTCAGATAGACTTAGGAGAAGGGCTGGATAAGCGGTTTATGGAAGCTTTAACCCCATGAAGCCAAGTGGAAAACTAACTGCCTGGGGAGGGGAGAGGGAGTCCCCTAAGCGCTTTATCTCTACTCCTTCTCTTAGAGAAAATCCCTAAAGATAAATTCATTTTAGAGACTTCCCCCACCTCCCCATCAGTTAAGTAGTTCCCTTTGACAGGTAAAAGTTTAGCCTGGTTAGATTAGCACACAGAGGGGATGTTTGATCAGCACAGACAGAATGTTTGCCCTTGTTCTTCTGAGGGTTGTTTGATTAAGACAGTAACTATGGAACGTGCTGGGGCATCTTGGGGCACTAGTCTAGGACACTGTTGGCACCTTGACTCCATGCTTCTTTGTCTGTCTTTATTTTTGGTTTATGGGTTGCACCGTGGCAGTGTTCCAGGTTCTCTCTTGGCTCGGTGATCTGGGATCTTAGCTGTCTTGTCTTCTTACTCCTCCCAGCTCCCTGCTCAGACTCTTCATCTGGGACAGTCCCCCACAGAATATAAAATAACACAACAAAGAAAAAGGGTCAGGAGCAATAGCACAGAGGGTAGAGCGTTTGTCTTGCGTGAGGTTGACCTGTATTGGATCTGGGGCAATTCCCATATGACCCCCAGAGCACAGCCAGAAGTAATTCCTGATTGCAGAGCCAGGAAACAAACAAGAAACAACAAATACTCAGAGGCAACAGAAACTAAGAACTGGCCTTTAGTAGGAAGCATATCACTGTAGGGAATGGGGGGGTGAGGAAGGGGAGGGGCCACTGGGACAATGTGGAGGGTGGTGTTGGAATGTTTTTAGGGATTTTTTCGCATAAAATCCTGTCAGTATCAATATTATAAATCACAGTGACTAACTTAAAAATTCTTTTGAAGGAAAAGCAGATTTGGTGGGAAATAAAGGGAGATCAGGTCAGGTGTGCTCAAGAGAGAACACCGGCTTTTCCAGAGTGGGGAGAGCTGGTCTACATCCCATCATGAAAGGAGTAAAGTATGAGAGAACATATCTCAAGGCCGAGATGTGGGTGACACACACTTGGGGGTATGTACTGGCAGTAACACAGTGCTTGGGGAGCAAGGTATAGGGCAGTGCATGTACCTAAAATAATTAAAAAAAAATTATCTTTGAGATTTGACAGAGGCATTTTAATTTTTTTTCTCAGACCTTGCTTTGGAGGTCTAAAATTTTACATTTATCTTTTCTTTTTAAGTTCTCCAAGCCAGGCAGATGTAGCTGTATCTCCCCCCCCAAATATGTGTATCACCTTCATTAAATCTACTACAAATGCTGAGCTTCTTGGTCTCCCCAGATTCATTCTCTTCTCATTCACTATTCCATGCTTTTACTGCTGATAATTTGAACCTCCATCATGCCTCTGCCTGGCATAGCTTCCCCAGGACCTATTTCCTTTTCTTAAGAAAATTTCTATGGGTCCCTGGCCACTATTTCAAAATCTGCTTTGACACTCTCTTCCCTGGTCTTATGCCTTGCACCCATCAACGTGTCAGTTAGTGTTCAAAAACAAAACAGATGGCATCATTAAAAAAGACGCAGCTGAAGAGAACTTAATGAAAGTATCTTTACAGAAGAACAAAAAAAGGCAAAAAATTCAAGTAATAGCAAGTCAGGGCATGGCAATAATGAGCTGTTAGATTTGAAGACCCCAATGATCACAATGACGCAATAGAGGTGCTGTGCTGGAGAAGAGGCTGGATTCTGGTAAGAGAAGCAGATTGACTGGGGCAGTCAATTAAGTTTTGCAACCACTGCTAAAAAAAGAAACAGCAAGACAGGGGGTATGTGAGGGCATAGTACCAGACTGCTTTCATCCCACTGTCTCTTCTAATAATCTGTTTCCCATGTCAAAACAAGATGGAAGGGGGTGAAGATAATGCAGAGTCTATCAACTATAGGCAACTCATCTTTCTTCCATTCCAGGTAAAAGGAAATAGAGAATATGATAGCTTGATATATTTCCAAAAAGCAAATACTTTTAATATATATATATATATATATATATATATATATATATATAAATTTCTTACATCACTGTAACATTCTCTTCTGTAGTTCATCGATTTGCTAGAGCAGGCACCAGTGACATCTTTTTATGTCCTGTCATAAGCAAGTGTAGCCCAAGGGCATCTGCTTGCTCCAGGGACAGGAAGAGCCTCAAACCATTCATCAGGTAACGGAATTGAGGTTCATAATTGTTACTAGTTTTTGGCATAACAAATAAAACACGGGTAGCTTGCCAGACTCTGCCGTGTAGGTGATATACTATCAGTAGAAGGCTCTCATCTTGAGCATTTACTGATGAAACTTATAGGGGAAAGATCAAGTTTTCTCTTGGACGGAGCTCTGAGGAACCATGGAGTCTGAATGTTGAGAATGAGTGACCTCATGATGTTTGGGTTGCTCTGGCTTCTTGCTAGGCTTACTGGGATGATGGGTATCAGGTAGAATCTGTCTAGAACTGTATACAATGTATAAATGTAAAAGATCCTGATAAGGATCTTATTCTAAAATTAGTATTATCTAAGATTATCACACGGCCTGGCGGCAGCACCCAAGGGAGCTGTGGGTCTGGCGTGGGTGCATCTTTCTTCCAGGGGAAGCTGGCATGGAGGTGGAGGAAAGGGCAGAGCCCAAATCTCTGTTCCGAGTCCGGCCAGCATGGTGCCTCCCCGCATGTGTGAGAAAACCCTTGGAGCAATGTTGGACTCTGCCAGGGGCTGGCTGAGCCCCTTACCGAGAGGTCAGCTCCATGGATTGCTTCCACATGGGGCCAGCGGAGCAGCGCAGCTTTGGGTCTGGAGTGGATGGGTCTGGATCTCTTCCGGGGTTGCAGAGAGCTGTGGGTCTGGCATGGGTGTGTCTCTCTTCAGGGGAAAGGTGGCATGGAAGTGGAGGAAAGGGCAGAGCCCAAATCTCTGCTCCGAGACCGGCCAGCATGGTCCCTTCTCCACGCATGTGAGAGAACCCTTGAGGCAATGTTGGACTTAGCCAGGGGTTGGCCGAGCCCCCTTACCGGAGGTCAGCTCCATGGATTGCTTCCATGTGGGGTCGGCCGAGCAAAATATTTTTTATTATATATATAATAAATGTCTTACATATGAAAATAATGTAGATCATATTTTCGGAGTATTCTCATGTTGCAGAATCTTTATACTTTCTTCATCTTTCAGCATTTTTTAAAATGAAAAAATATGTAATGATGAATCAAAACAATCTTGAATGACAGCACCAAATAGAGTGCAGAAAGGAAACATGTGAAGAGTCAGGGAAGATATGTCCTAAAATTAGGCCTGGTTGAGTCACAACCCTGAAGTAACTAAACTTCAATTTGCCTTTTTTAACTTCCTGAAAGCGAAAATCTCTGACATTTGCATAAAAATAATTATTTGAGAATGTTTTGATGAGCATAAATGAATACAAAACAGGCTTGAAAGGTTTCACATTGCACTTAAAATGCTCTTGTGTTCAAGAGAGTAGTTGGGGGAAAAGCATGTTTTGAATTGATTCAAGTTTACAAAGTCCTTCAATACATTTTCCTCTGTAATCCACCAAAACCGCTTGTAACAAAGAAGTTTATAATACTCTGTCTTAAGTATACAAGCACCTCTTTTCCAGTCTCAAGTAAATATAAATCTTTTCTTTTAATCTTGACAGTTACATTTGATGAGATGGAGAAGAAAACTTATTTGAACCTAAATATAAAATGAAATACATGGAGTAGCAAAGGTCTTAACTGATGGAAACAAGCACACACTTTTTCTTTCCTATTTCTACTGTCCTTTTATTTCAAATATATAAAGATTGCACTTACTGAAAAAATTACTATCTGTAAAGTGAAAAGCTCCATTGAGAAACTGATTTGAATTGCATTTTTTTGGCATCCAGTATCTTAATATTTATGACATTACTTAATACACTGACATTATCCTATCTGGTTATATAATTAAAATCAAAGCTTAAAATATTAGAATCTGGCAAAATATTAGATATTGGATATTAGATACTGGCAAACCTATTCTCACGTTTCTTACTTTTTGAAAGTAACTGAAATCTACAACTTTCCAAATCAATTTAAAATTTTGACAAATTCCAACTGCCTTAATTACAACTGTAGTATCCAAAGCTAGTTTTACTAGAAATTGTCACATAGTATTACCTATTGAAATGTTCTTTTACTTTTATTGAAAAATATTGGCTAAGAAAAGATAACAAAAGACAAATTATCTATCTATCTATCTATCTATCTATCTATCTATCTATCTATCTATCTATCTATCTATCTATCTATCTATCTATCTATCTATCTATCTATCTATCTATCTATCTATCTATCTATCTATCTATCGATCTATCGATCTATCGATCTAATCTATCTATCTATCTATCTATCTATCTATCTATCTATCTATCTATCTATCTATCTATCTATCTATCTATCTATCTATCTATCTATCTATCTATCTATCTATCTATCTATCTATCTATCTATCTATCTATCTATCTATCTATCTATCTATCTATCTATCTATCTATCTATCTATCTATCTATCTATCTATCTATCTATCATCTATTTTAGTTTTGGAGGCGCACCCAGAAGTCTCAGGGCTTACTCCTGGCTCTGCACTCAAGGATCACTCAAGGTAGAGCTCAGGGACTACATCAGGAACAAACTCAGATCAGCCATGTGCAAGGCAAGCACCCTGCATGCTATACTATTTCTCTGGCCCTGAAAACAAAAAGTTTTTAAAAGGTTTTATTACAGTGTACTTTCAATAGAGAGAATGCACCTATATGAAATGCATAATTTAATGATGCTTAATAAGTATGCACAATATGAACCCTTGCTGCTATTCAGACAGTATACTTTTTTGTTGTTTATTGTTTTTATTTAATTTGGAGGGCACATACACAGTAGTGCTCAGAGCTTGTTCCTGACTCTGTACTCAGGGATCACTCTGGCGGGGCTCAGAGAACAATATGTGGTGCTAGGTATTAAACTCCTATCGTAGAATACATTCTCTGGACATAGTTTTCTTAGAAATGAAAATTGAAAGCTTTGACCTTTTGACAATAATACTACAGGAAACACAGAAATGCAGCAATCTCTTTAAGTTACTGATCTTATTTCACATACTTTGCATATTTTATTTCAAATTATTCATTTGCATTGATATGCTTCAAATAGTTCATTGCTTTTAGATGAGTTAAGGAAATAGGAAAGTCATGCTTTGATTCATCTTGCTATCATTTCCCACTAGAAATGGGAAATGATTCCCTGCTAGAGGTCTTCCATTATACTAGATTGCGGTGGTAGAGCATGTTCTACTTTTAAAAGCCTTTTGGACCTGTGCCGGACTCATGAGTTTTCATCTGTTCCCTGGCGGTCTCGGAGGTAGAAGAGAACTTCTGTCCTGATACTGTTGGGGACCCCAACTGCTCCCCGACACCCCAAAAATACCTGATTTTCATTTATTTATTTATGTTTTTGTTTATGTTTTATTTATTTATTTTTTTGCTTTTTGGGTCACACCCAGTGATGCTCAGGGGTTACTCCTGGCTCTGCACTCAGGAATTACTCCTGGCAGTGCTCGGGGACCATATGGGATGCCGGGGATAGAACCCCAGCCGGCACAGGCCAGCCATGTGCAAGGCAAACGCTCTACCCGCTGGACTATCGCTCTGGTCCCTGATTTTCTTTTAATGGCTGAATTAGATGTGACAACAGTATAGATACTGAAAAAGAAAAGGTCATGAAGAAACTAACCATGTAAAGCATGGGAAGTAAAAAAGAGACAATTATGACCAGAGCACCAAAGACTTGTGGGTATTATAAAGTCATTTAATGCATATGGCTTATAAATCCAAGCAGGGCAAGAGGGATTTACAAGGAAAAATGTTACAAACAATAACAGTCAGTTTTAATAATGGAAATTGAGAGAACGCACGACACTGTGAGACAAGGAGGGGGCTATATCCAGGATGGTTTAGGTGTAGGATTATTCCAGCCTCAGCATAAGGAACAACCTGGATCCATTCAAAATGAAGTTGAAAACCATGCCTTATGACAAGATTATAAATATGGTTCACAACTGAGGGATCGATGTTTGCATGTATAGGTGTACCATTTCGGCAAGTAAATGAGAACTTAAAAAATAAAGGAGTGCCGGAGCTATAGCCCAGCGGGTAGGGCATTTGCCTTTGCACGCGGCCGGCCTATGCCAGCCAGGGTTCAATTCATGGCCTCCCATATGGTCCCCCGAGCACCGCCAGGAGTGATTCCTGAGTGCAGAGCCAGGAGAAACCCCTGAGCATTGCCGGGTGTGACCCAAAAAGCAAAATAAATAAATAAATAAATAAAGGAAAAGAAAATCATAAAACTAAAATTATTTTAAAATTTTAATGTTCTGAATTGTGTTTGGGTTCTATAATTGACAAGAATTTTGAATAGGCAATTAGCAACTATGATAATAAGCATGATAAAATAAGCAGATTGACTAAATGACTGATTGTCAATGTTCTATACTTTATTATAGTCATCTAAAGAGGTCATGGATAGTCTAATAGGTGAGCGTTTGCCTTGTCTGCAATGCAGCTCAGTTGGATCCTGGCACCACATATAGGCCCTATGAGCCCTGCCAGGAGTGATCTTGCAATCACAGTGTGTGGCCCCAAAGCAATAATAAATGAGATAATTTCAGACAGAAACCAAATAATACATGATAAAATTTCCAAGCATTGTTTTTTTGGTTGTTGTTGCTGCTATTGTTTGGGGGCTATACCCAGCATTGCTCAGGGGTACTCCTGGCTCTGTAGGCAGGAATCACTCCTGGTGGTGCTCGGCGGAACATATGGGGCTCTGGGCATCGAATCTTGACAGCTGTGTGCAAGGTCAACCCACTACTTGCTGTACTATCACTTCACCCGCCTCCCAAGTTTATTAAAATACTAAAACCCACATAAAACATTGTCCATCACCAAATAACTAGTGTCCCCTAGGATAATTGTCTATCTCCTCAGGAAGAAATAAACATTTGAAACAGTTTTGAAAATTCCAATGTCTTATTCCAGATCAAGGGATGAGCCACAAACAGGATAAACACTTAGAAACCACATCTAAGAATCTCATCGCATCACTGGGTTAAGCCAAATGAAAATCTCAAAACTTCTCAGAATAAAAAAAAATGTATTATATGGAGGGAAAAAAAGAATAAGTATTGCATTCTCATAAAACATGCAAGCCAGAAAGCAATGCTACATAAAATGAATTTAAAATTTAAATCAAGAAAATTTTTCTTCATACTTGAACTTATATGATATTTCCAGATCACGAATGTGATGACCTGTTAGTGAAATAGAATGCGAAATGTTTGCTTCTTGCCCCTGAAGATAATTCCTCAAGGGCAAGATGAGTTTTCATTCATAGATGGCATTTGCCTCGCACTGTACTTAGCATATAAAAGGTGTTCAGAGACACTATATTAGACTTCTAGAGCTGCCGTAAGAAAAGTCCACACATTGGATACAATAGTACATTTATTTCCTCACGTACTGGAAGCCAATCACCCAAGATCAAACCACTTCTTCCAGAGAATTTAGCAGACAACTTCTGCTTGTCTTTTCCAGCTTCCAGTGACTGCTAGAATTCCTTACAGCTGTATCCACATTGCTCCAATCCTGTTGACATCTTAACATGATCTCTCTCTCTCTCTCTCTCCTCCCTCCCTCCCTCCTTCTCTCTCTCTCTCTGTCTCTCTCACCTCAACCTGGATTTATAATCCCACCCAGGTAACCAGGATAATGTTAAGATCATTAGTTTATGGGACCAGAGAAATTATACAGAGGGTAGAGAGTTTGCCTTGCATGAGGACAACCCAGATTCAATCCCCAGCATCCCATATGGTCCCCTGAGCACCATCAGGAGTGATTCCTGAGTTTAGAGTCAGAAGTAACTCTTGAGCACCAGCTGGGAATGACCACCAAACAAACAAAACAAGATCATTAGCTTAACAATATCTACAGAGCCCTTTTTCCAAATAAGGTTAAATGCACAGATTCCTGGCTTATGCATTTTGTTTGGTCGAGGTCACAATATCACCCACTTAAAATACTGCTTAAATTAATGAGTTTAATAAATGAAAGGGGAGGGAGAAATGAACTCTGTGTATGCACAAAAAATAAAAATCAGAAATAGTGTTTTGCAGTTCATTTCATGGATTGTATATTTTGCTTGCTGTTTTATTTGTTGATAGAGTCTGTTAAGTTAATGTCATCGTTATAAATGAAGGTTGTTAATCAAAAAACACAATAAGGAAATCTGTTCTATCAATCTACCTACACTGCTTTCTTTAACAGCACTTTTCACTTTTTTACTGTTTTATATATGACCTTGCTTGCCCTTTGAATGAGGCACGAACTGAGATTACCACACAAACAGAAGATGAATTTTCAAGCAGTCACTTTACTCTTCAGCTCCTCAGAACAAAATCTTCTTTAGGAGGCGGCTTGTCCATGTACAGCTGTTCCTTCTTCGGAGAATTATGTTTGTATAGTTTCATAAACAGAACAGGTTGGGAAGTTCCTGACCTGACAAAATGTAATGAAAAGATTGAGATTCATTTTCGTTTGGTTTTAATATAGTCATGTTCTCTTTCCATTTTCAATCTGACTGAAAGATTTAATTTGAGTAATGCCACAGGAATGTGGTTTCAAGAAGGAAAAATGTTCAAATACCTCCCTGTTCCTCAGTCAAAAAATAGAAAAATTTGCTATAATAGATATTGAAAGACATTTGAGACGTTTTCTTCTTTCTGCTGGCATTTTTTGTCATTCTAATTTAAATACATAAATAGTGAAATGTAAATATACTTATCCAAAGAGAATTCAAAGCAGAATACAATTGTTCTTTTGATGTTTCTCAAAACAGTAGCCTGAGTAAATTTTGTTATGAAAATAATACAGACATTTTAAGAAGTGTTGAACTTATTTTAATTAAATAACAGTGTCTCAGTTTTGTCTTTATTTGAAATTTTTTAAAAAATGTAATCACTGTGATGTCACCTTTTCATCACCCCCAAGTTAAGATAAAATCTATAATTCAGTTCTCAGGTTCCATTGCCAGAGTGATAATGTAGCAGGTACAGCATTTATTTCACACAAGAAAAAAATTTTCATTGAATCACCATGAGATACACTGTTACAAAATTGTTTATGATCGGATTTTCAACATACTGTGTCTTTTAGATGTTTTAATGCCACAGCACAAACAAATATATCTTTATGAAACCAGTGCCCTATTCATGGATATGTGGTTGTTTCTAGAATTTTGATATCACCAACAGAACTGCAATGGATCATTTCACTCCTCTGTGGGTTGGTCTGTCAGATAAAGCTTCCAAGTGGAAAGAATAGACAGAGAGGAATTATTTATGATTTTGATTAATATTGTCAGCTTTTTCTCTCCAATGGGACTGTTACAAACATTAATTTCCAACAGCTATATATGAATGCATTTTTTCATTCAGAACCTTACTTATAGTATTATTAAGTTTTTTTAAAAATGTCTACGTACTTTTAGAATGATTTTCTCTCATTGCAAGTGCAGTTCAATGTATTTTAACTACTTTAACAGTTCTCTTTACTTTCTTCTCCATGAAGGAATCTATTCATATCTTTCATACCATTTGTCTCTTTGTTTCTGAGGGATTATTTTGGTCTCATTTTTCTTTTTTCTGACTGTTCGCTGGGTTCTCAGCTGTCAGTTCTTGGTGTGATGCTGGGAGCCACTCCCAGTTGTACTCAGGGAACCATGGGCTGCCAGAGATCAAACTCAGGACTCCTCATACAAAGCACACCCTCAGCTTAGTGAGTCATTTTCTTCACTCTAGCTTTAGATCCACATACACTGGGAGATATATCTTTGATTATGTTTCAACTTGGATGTGTTTTTGGTATATGTTTCCTTCTCTTTCTTTGTCAGGATGGACAGCAATGCTATAAATGGAGGTTTTCAGAAAAGTGTCATGATAAATTTCAAAACTATAAATTCCCTTAATTTGTGCTTTCTCTAGCATTATCCATTCTTCCAAATTTTAAACTGAGTATCTATTTAAAGGTACTGTAAGGTAAGAAGCCAGATGACCCTCCACTCCATGAGGGCCGCCATTTTCCACATCTGGACTCCCCTTCGTCAGAACTCCACCCAGCAGAAGAGCTGATCACAGCCCAGCTCATCGAAACCCACCCTGCAGCAGTCTTTTTCAAGTCTGGTCCAGAGCCTTGCAAGAAGCCAGATGACCCCCACTCCATGAGGGCCACCATTTTCCACATCTGGATTCCCCTCTCATCAGAACTCCACCCAGCAGAAGAGCCCATCACAGCCCGGCTTACACAAGCCACTTTCGCCAGTGCGGTTCATCAATAAATGCCGCAGATCAGAGGTGACAAAAAGAGTATGCCACCTACACGGCAGATCCTGGCAAGCTTCCTGTTTCATGTTTGATATGCCAAATACCAGTAACAATTATAGACCTCATTCCCATGACCTGATGGAATGCTTTGAGGCTCTTTATGTTCCTGGAGCAAGCAGATGCCCTTGAACTCTACAAGCATGAGACAGGACATAAGGATATGTTACTGGTGCCCACTCAAGCAAATGAATGATGAACAGGAAGACAAGTGATACAAGTGATACAAGATAAGAGAAAATTGAATTTAAAAAGCACTCCAGTCATTTATTGTACCATTATTCCACTCTACCATGGGCCAGTAGGAGCAGAGGGGAATTGAAAGGGTAGACAATGATCCCAGTACCTCTCCCAGAATGGTGCTTTTTACACTACTCAGTTTACTGCCTTTCATGATGTAAATACATTTTATTAAAAAGTCACACATAAGAGATTAAAGCAAAGGCAGACTTTTCCAGAGGAATGGAAAGAGTACCATGAAATATAAGAAGCAAAAGAAAGAAGTTGCCTGCCCCAGAATGGTGTTTTTCAAGGAAGATTTACACAGTCCTGTCAGGGTTCTCTCGCTTTCTGCACCAACTCAGTTTCAAGGAGTCAGGACCTTTGGGGCCACGGAGAACCACGGGGGAAACGGGCCTTATGCAACACAAGTGACTGTTTCAGTAATTCCTGGGATTATGAGGCTTGTCCTGAGCCTACCTTTTTAAACTCTGGATCATGACATTTTGAAAACTTGACAAAACGTTTTGAAATAAAATTATGATGAATTATCAGTCAATATTTTATTTGTTTACCTATTTTATATACCAAAGCAGCAAGTGTCACATGAAAATTTCATAGGTGAATGAGATCAAGAGTGGAAAATGTTCAAAAAGCTTGGTAGAGTATTTAGAGATTTGATTACTGGTAGACCTTTCAAATGTTGAGCTGAATTGATGATGTGAGACTAGTGAGTCCCCCTAAGTTCCTAGGATGGAGGAGACATGTTCTAGTAGCTAGACCAAGGTTACTTGGGGTCTTTATCAAAAAATACAGCAGACCTAGGAATTCATGCATTTGATGCAGGGTCAAACAAATCTATATATTTCAACAGGCTTCCTTGACTTTTGTGTGAATAAACTAACATTCTAGACTGCTGTGGTTCAGACATGAGTTCCTCATGCATGGCTAGGATCAGACTATGTCCAAACCATATTTATCAGGTCTAAGCTATCTTGAACTAGGCTATGTGACTGAGGCTTCCCCATCACTCTCCTTAATTCCTCTGTTTTATGGAGCAAAATCACTGTCTTCCCACTGTTCATTGATTTGCTGGAGTAGGCACTAGTAACATCTTCATTAGTCCTGTCACAAGCAAGTGCAACCCAAGGGGCATCTACTTGCTACAGGGACAGGAGGAGCCCGAAACCATTTTTCAGGTTATGGAACTGAGGTCCATAATATTACTAGTCTTTGGCATAAAATGTAAATAAAACATGGTAGCTTGCCAGGCTTTGCCGTGTAGGTGGTATAGTCTCAGTAGAAGGCTCTCAACCCGAGCATTACTGATGAAACTTAAAGGGGGGAAGATCAGGTTTTCTCTTGGATGGAGCTCTAAGGAACTATGGAGTCTGGATGTTGAGAATGACTAACTGTATGATATGTGGTTTGCTCTGTCTTCTTGCCAAGCTTACTGGTATCAGTTAAAACATGTCTATAACTGTTTACTATGAATAAATGTGAAAGAAATTGGGAAGAACCTTATGCAAAATTCAGCATCCTATAAAAATATCGCACGGCCGCAAAGCAGCGGCGTGCCAAGGGAGCTGTGGGTCTGGCGTGGGTGGGTCTCTCTCTTCCGGGAGCAAGAAATGACTATAAAATAAATATTCATGATTGTTTCTTGACTTTATATTATTATTATTTTTACTTTTTGGGTTACACCTGGCAATGTTCAGGGGTTGCTCCTGGCTCTGCATTCAGGAATTACTCCTGGCAGTGCTCAGGGGGCCATATGTGGTGCCAAGGATTCAACCCAGATTTCTGCGTGCATGGCAAATGCCCTATCCACTATGCTATTGCTCCGCCCCCACTTTATATTATTTTAAACAATATTTTTTGCTACCAAGGGTCGAGCCCAGAACCCTGTACATGCAAAGGATATTCTTCATCGCTGGACTACATCACTGGCATCACCGCACAATTATTATTATTATTATCAATTATTCCCTATCAACTTCATATTTCACTCATTCACTCATTAATTCAATATATATGCTTGAATACAGATTATAAGCTAGTAAATGATGGGGATATATAGTGAAACAAGATATGTAACTTGACTTGCACAGGTTTGATTCCGGGCAACCCATGTGTTCCCTAAGCACCACCAGTAGTAATCCCTGAGTTCAGAGCCAAGAGGTGTCCTCTACCACAAAAAAAGTCTTTTCGTGGGGGGAAATAAAAAAGTATATTCAAGTATTATGTTGGTCTATAAAAGTTGTATGAGAAATGGAGCTAAAAGAATCTAGGCAATGGCAGAGGTACTTCAACCTAGGAGCAAATGAGTAAGATGATCTAATAGCTCAGGTGAAATATTTGAAATTAGATATTGAGACAATGGGCTTTCTAATAGGTTGGCAGTGCTTGAATACAGGCACAACTTGGTGAGGGGTTTCAAGAAAGCACAAGTAGCTGTGCTGTCACTGGAGTTTAGAATATGTCAGTGGGAACCATGGGAATAAAGCACTTGATAGAGGACCTGGAGTGATAGCAGCTAGGACATTTGCCTTGCCTGTGACTGACCCGGTCTGATCCCCAATATCCCATATGGTCACCTGAGCACTACAAGGAGTGATTCCTGAATGAAAAACCAGGAATAACCCCTGAGCATTTTCTGGGTGTGGCTGAAATCCCCTAGCCCCCTAAAAATAAATAAAATTTTAAAATTATAAAAAAAAATTTAAGCATTTGATAGAATGCCTTCCATCCTGTGGGAGAGTGGAATGATAACATTGTGGGAGAAAAAAGTAAAGCTTTGTGAATGGCATTATCTGGACCGTATTTTGCTTCCTTTCTCTTATTTTATAAATCCTGTAAAGTTTAGACCACATTTTATGTTTTCACAAAACTTAGCATAAGCCAAGACACACAAAAGAGTTTTTAGTAGAAAACTGAATGACTGTTAAGAAGCAAATGACATGGTACTTCTATACCATATTATGCTATTTGTTAACCTTCATATTTATTGGATTGTATTTTTTTCCTTAAAGTGCTAAGTACAGAAGCAAATTAGAAGTCATGCTGTTGAAGAAAAATAGCCCGTTGCTTCTGAACTAGGACTGATCTAAGCTACTACACCAAAAAGTAAATTATATCTTCAAAACACTTATTATAGAATTTCTCTGGAGGGGTAACAAATAAAAACGTGATCTTTAGTTTTTATTATTTAAATTTTTATTATTTAAATTTTACCAATGTGAATTTGAAAATTTTGTATTTGTAAAATATTTTCCCTAAATTTTACCAAGCACTCACAAATTCTCTTCCTTAAAAAAATTGTATTTCTATTACTTAAAAAAATATGACTCAACCAATTCAATGACTCATTTTAGCATGTGGGAAAAGGTTTCAGAGCAGAGGACGTCTTCATGAGACCAGGGGAACCGGCAGTGTGGGCGAGTCAGGAAGTCCAGGAAAACCACTCAGGTCTCACGCACTGTCGGCTCTGACTGCGTTCAGGCCTTGGAAGAGCATGGCAGCAAACAAATGTAAGACAAGCAAACCAGTGTCATGTCCCACTCCCAGGATTCCCTCGGGGAACTAAGTAGACTGTCTCACGGCCAAGAATGAGGAGTAGAAAGACAGATAGCGAGGATGAGTCTCACAAACAAGATTCTGGAAGGAAATCACTTTTGCTAGAGCGGAGGGGATCTTTTCATTTCTGATCTGGGAGAGTACTAAGGACCTTTATTTGGTCTGGGAAACCCCCCGCCCCCTGCCAGCTGGGGTGAGGGAGGTGCATGTGTCTATTATTTCTCCCTACCTAGACAAAAATTGTACCTCTTTGAACTAAATTCCAGTGTTCCTTGTCAGTTGCAGAAAAAAAAATAATAACCTGAATTTTGGCCCTGGGTATTATTTTAGAAGTAACAAGGGATTATAGAGCTGTCAAAACATTTATTTACAAATATGAAACTTTTTTAATGTAAAAGCCCAAAGTCCCCTGAGGGGAGGTCAATAAGATGTTTGGGTCTATCATATTGGTCTGCACCATTTATCTATTTGCTCTCTGCAAATATGCTTGCAGGGAGGACTGGCATGTTTGTTCTTCAAATATCATCAACATTTCTTTCTTGCTGCTTTTTGTTTGACTAACTGCCCATTGCTTGTGCTCCTCGTACACTACAGGAGAGTACAGTGTGTACAGAGAGCTTTCTCTACTTGAGAAATTGTTTGGTCTGTTCTTTTTGAAAAAAATTACATACAAGTCCAATACAGATATTAACATTGGCGACCTCTTACAAATGGAGGGTCATTAGAGATTGGCTTGAGCGGAAGTCACGGCATCCAAGACCATAGTTTTCCTGCCTTCAGAGAGGTGGAGGCTTGCACGGTGAGTCAACATCCTGCAGCAGCCCACACGGTATCAGCTCTAGACATTATATTTTCTTTTTTGTATGTGGCACTGTCTATAGTATCTCCCCTTTTTCTAAATCTGCTCTTCCCAGACAGAGTTGGTCTAGAAGTTGTTTGTACTGAGTGGTTTTGAGGGGGTTAAGAATAGCAAGTATAACTACATTATTATTATTTTCTGCCCTCTCTTCAAAAAAAGTTCCAAGAACTGTATGCATTTACTTTTACGAAGTAAAAGTGGGAATTCGGGTAGAAGGACATTGTGGAGGATGGGAAACAGATGGCTTGGTCAGACTCAGGAATTTACTATAATATACCATAGAAACACCAAAAAAAAAAAAAAAAAAATGAAGGTCCAGCACTGATTTTAATAAGAGTTGACTAACCAGGTGGCACAAGCTCAGTTTGTTCAGCATTGGTTTGTAGTACAAACATGACCTGGTTTCTTCTTGCAATAGGGAGTTGCGGATATTTTAATTGACTTATCCTGTCTGTGTTTTGCATCTACAATTTGGTTGTATTTTCCCCCAATTTTTTATAGCAATTATTTTCTTTTCTTTTTTCGAATCACCATGTGATACACAGTTGCAAAGCTGTTCATGATTGGGTTTCAGTCATACTATGTCCCAACACCCGCCCCTTCATCAGTGCACATTTCCCACCACCAATGCCTCAGTTTCCCTCCTACTGCATGCCTTTCTATAGCAGGCATTTATCTCTGTCTCTCTGTCTCTCCCTCTGTCTCTCTGTCTCTCTCTCTCCCTTTTTGGGCAGTATAGGCATTATAGGTTGCAGTATAATACTACACTGGCACGTGATAGGTCAAATGTAAATGTTACTGGCACCCGCTCGAGCAAATCGATGAATAACGGGATGTCAAGTGATCAAGTGATAGGTTGCAGTACAAATACTGAAAAGTTATCATGTTTGTCCCTTTACAGTCTACACTTTGGTGGGGACATAGAACATCTACTTAGGAAAAAAAAAGTTCCTAGAAAAATGAAATAATGAGAACTAAACTTTCAGATTGTGAATTTGTTGCAAATGTGTAAACTTTGTTTAGAGTTTTCATGTGTGGCAGTGACATGTGTCATAGGATGAGTTGTCAGAATGAAATAAGTAAAGGATTTGAGTGCAGCAGTGTATTGAAAGGTAGAAAGACTGTCTTTGTGGAGCTCTGGCTGCTTTGTGGAGCAGCAACTCATAGCTGAAAAGCAAAGAAACTGGACATTTGTAAGTTTCTTATCTTTACTTTCTGAGTACTGCCCTGTATGTACTGATATTTTTTTTTGCTTGACTTAATCCTGCATGATGTACATTCCTGCAATAATAAGTTACCCACAGGAAGAGAATTGTTTGCTTTTGGCTTATATTAGAGGAGCTAAGACTGTGAGCAGATAGTGTTTACTGCAGAAAGCTAAAAATTCATTTATCCAAAAGTATTAAAAGAATAGATGTACTGTTACAAATTATCAGGTCATTGAATGCTTAAATTTGTGATGCTATATTTACATGATTTTTTTGTTGTTGCTGTTTTTGGTCACACCTGGACATGCTCAGGGGTTACTTCTGATTCTGCACTCAGTTATTACTCCTGGTGGTGCTGGGACACCATACGGGATGCCAAGGATCGAACCCAGGTCGACTGAGTTCAAGATCTTGACCCTTACCCCTGCGTTTTTCTTTTCTTTTCTTTTTCTTTCTTTTCTCTCTCTCTCTCTCTCTTTTTTTTTTGCTTTTTGGGTCACACCTGGCTACACTCAGGGGTTACTCCTGGCTCTTCATTCAGGAATTACTCCTGGCAGTACTTGGGGACCATATAGTATGCTGGGGATGGAACGTGAGTCGACTGCATGCAAGGCAAACACCCTACCCACTGTGCTATTGCTCGACCCCTGTATTTTCTTTAAAAATGTTATTTTTACCACTCATGAATTAAATAAAAAATGGGATTAAGTGGGCACAGTATATGGGACAGAGCTGCTATTGGCTCTCCCTGTGCTCAAGTGATATCATGAGGCATCCGGGAGGGAAGGTGGGTCTAGCCCTGGCCCACCATCCCAATAGGGCCTCACAAGAAGCCAGAGGAACCCCCATACCAAGAGGGCCACCATTTTCAACATTTGGACTCCATAGTTCATCAGAGCTCCACCCAAGAGAAAAGCCAATCTCAAGTCCTGCTGGTCAGAGTCCCACCCTTCAGCAAAGCCTATTTCAAGCCCAGATATGCTTGAACCAGAGGCACAGATACATGGGGAAGAGCTGCTACTGACTTTCCCTGTGCTCAGCTTTTCCCATGCTACTGCTTTTCCCCTGTGCTTCCAGGAGAGAAGGTAGGTTCTAGTCCTGGTCTGCCATCCCAATAGGGCCTCACAAAAAAGCCAGAGAAACCCCCTACACCATTAGGGCAGCCATTTTCAACATCCAGACTCCACAACTTGTTAGAGCTCCACCCAAGAGAAAAGCTGATTTCTCTGCATTGGGTGTGGCCGCAAAGCTGCTGCACGGTTTTCAGTAAATTCATGAACTGAGAGCCTCTTATCAAGAGTATACCACCCACACGGCAGAGCCTGGCAAGCTTCCTGTGTCATATTTGATATGCCAAAAACCAGTAACAATTATAGACCTAATTCCCATGACCTGAATGAATGTTTTAAGGCTCTTCATGTTCCTGGAGCGAGCAGGAACTACAGTAGCATGGACTGGATGTATGGAGATGTTACTGGTGCCCACTCGAGCAAATCGATGAACATCGGGAAAACAAGTGATACAAGTGATACAAGTGATATTTACATGATTTCAACATGTCTTCTTACAAAATATGATTAATCACAAGGGGGAAAGAGTATGTAGGGTAAAAAAAGAGTGATTTCATGCAGAACCAAGTTACCTTGATCATCCCATCACAGGTAACAGAATGAGAGGAACCAAAACCAGAAACAATGATAAGTGATAGAACAGCATCATTTCCATAAGATTGCTGTCAATGAATCACAATCTGAATCTTATCCTGAAGGAATACTGGCTGATCAACTGGGAGGAGTACTGATCAAATGTGATGCCTGCTTGGTAAGCTTTTAAAGGATCATAGAGTCAAGGAAAGTATACAGAACCAGTCCAGATTAAAGGCACTATAAGATATATGATAGCTAAATATAATATGTAATTCTGAGCTAGAAAGTTTTCTATAAGGGAACCTTTTTTTCCCCTTTATTTGGGCGGTGGGGGTCACAGCCGGCAATGCTCAGGGGTTACTTTTAGCTCTTCGTTCAGGAATTACTCCTGGAGTTGCTTGAGGGACCATATGGGATGCCGGAGATCGAACCCGGAGATCGAACCGGGGTAGGCCGCATCCAAGGCAACCGCCCAACCCACTGTGCTATAGCTAAGGAAGTTATTTGAATAACAAAGAAACTTAAGGAGTCAGGGTCAAATATAAAGATATGTCAATGGCAATTTCCTAATATTGGTGGTTTGTTGTGGTTTTATGGGATAGTATCTTAGTTAATAAGAATTACACACTAGGAACAAAGAGATAGTACAGTGGGAAAGGTTTTTGTCCAGCACCCAGCCAACCAGGGTTCGATCCCTGGCACCACATGTTATTCCCAAAGCTCTACAGGAGTAGATCCCTGAGCACAGATCGAGGAGTAGGTCCTGAGCACTTCCTTCCCTAACAAAGGATGAAGCCCAAAGCACCACTGGGTGTGGTCAAAAACTAAGCAGAAAAGACATAAAAAGAGAATTTAGCATAATTAATTTATAAATGTTCAGAATGAACAGAACAGACCATGAAAGTCAAAAGAATGCCACATCCTATGAATATGATGAAAAGTGCTTCTGCACGTTTCCCAAAGGCTGAGCTACAAATTCAGATCTGTGGTTTCTGAAAAAAAAAATATTTTTGGAGTAAGTTGCTAAGATCTTTTTTAAAAATGCACCTAATTATGGTTACTTAACATTAAATTCTAGTGAATTGATAAGAACTGTTATTAATTATTTTTAAATGTATTAAATAAGTAATTGTGAATTTTCATATCTGCCTGATACCACTTTCTTCTATATGTTTTCTAGTGAGCCAAACCACTGTGGGAAAACCTGTATAAGATTTCTCTGCTTGTTCCCATGGCACTGGCACTAGTCACACTAGAATACTGATTGCTTTGCCAACTGGGTATCTCTTTTCCAAGAATCATTCCTTCTATGCCCCACTCCCTTCATAAAATTGCTACCACACCGGGGCGGAGCGATAGCACAGCAGGGAGGGCGTTTGCCTTGCATGCGGCCTACCTGAGTTCTATCCCCAGCATCCCATATGGTCCCCAGAGCACCGCCAGGAGTAGTTCCTGAGCAAATGAGCCCAGAGTAACCACTGAGCATTGCCGGGTGTGACCCAAAAAAGCAAAAATAAATTAAATAAATAAATAAATAACTAAACAAATAAATAAATAAATAAATAAAATTGCTACCACTCTGTTGTACTGTGTCTCTTGGTGGGAGCTGACCAGCTTTGACTGGGTGTATTCGTTCTAGCAGCAGCAACTGCAAAACTTGTATCATATAAAACTTCATGTTCACTGATGCAATTTTTTAAAATTTGGGAAGGAGAGAGAAGTGAATGATGTTGACCAATAGAGGTGAACAGAGGGTTTTCACAGCTTTAAATGCCTGCTTTGGTCTTTTTCAAAAATCCAGTTACATTTCTTTCTTTGGATTTTTGTGAATTATTCCAATAGCCTTTCAATAAATTCTTCGTTTCTGATTAGGCAAGCTAGATTTGACTTAAGAACTTGAAGCAGGTAGTGCTAATTAAAAATTTTTGCAGGTGAGAGCCTGGTGTATTAGTGTTAGAGGAGTGGAACTGTCTGCTGCCACTTGAGGTGTGTCTAGGAACTGCATTTCTCATACTGGGAGGGAAGAAGACTTGGCTTTTTTTTTCTATCTCTTGGCATTCGGATCTGGAGCTGTTAAACCTGGAGCTACCCTGTCAAGGCAACTCACTTTGAAGGAAATATCCATTCCAGTTGGAACTACAAAGGTATTAGCTCCTAACCACCAGTAGTGACCCCTAAGCCCTGAGTCAAGCCCTTAGCAGAGTCAGGCATAGTCCTCAAACAAACCAAGCAAAGACTTAGTATATAATGTGTTATGGACCATTAGATGTTCAATATGATCAGAGGAAAAACCACATTTGGGGAAGCTTTAAGAGACAGGTGACAAGGACAATGAATGTCATTATGACCGTGTAAGCAAACATGAAGATTTTTGAAAATTTCTGCATGTTTGAAAGTACCACTGAGTAGAATATTAGAGCCGTAGCAAACCAGAAGCATATCATAAACCATGGATGACACACCCAGAAAGGTAAGTTGCATATTAAATTGCACTGACTTTCCTGCTTTGGAGAGAATATATGCTGGCAGCACTAGAGATTAAAGTTTCCAGTAATTGCCTCAACTAACAGGTGACAACGCTTTTAATCAATCTGGTAAAGAGAATGAATATATCTTAAACATTTTAAGTTAACAAGTTGCCTTAAATTTCTGAAATGTTTCCCATGATTTGTCATTTAATTTACTAATATTCTTAGATCCACATAGCTTTAAGAAGATGTAGTTTATTTCTATTTAAAACAACATTCAAAAAGTTTTAAAAAAACGCCCTGAGCCCCAAAGCCCAAAGATTATTAGACAATCTTTGGGCCCTGAGCCCCCAAAGCCCAAAGATTAGTAGACAAAGATTAGTAGACAATTAGTAGCCCAAGGTTTAGTAGACAAATCATGGTCAGATGTTGGGGCTCAGCTGGGTCCCCCAACAGATACTGGGATTTGGCAGGATACCCTGGCATATTCAAGGCCAATGACCATTTGATCAATGGCAAAGAACCAGAATCACAGGCTCCTTGATAGTCTGAGACTCTATTACTTTATTCAAGTCAAGTCTGTTCTTTAAATCCTCCCAAAAGGTTGGAGATGCAAGAGGTGAGGGACTTTGGCCCTTAAACAATGAGAGAGTTAAAAACGTTCCCTTCTTCTGGGGCAATCTACTAGGGGACCTTTCCCCAGAGGCAGAATCCTACCCTGGGTCTATAGACCTGCCCAGGACAGAGGCAGAATTCCAGCTAACGGCATATTGTTTTATCTTTCCCTTTTCTGATGTTGTTGCACTACAGCAGCCCAAAGCCTCTGCATCTGCCCTGGATTGCCTCCTGCAGATCACTTTGTAAATAGGGGGATAGTTTAAATGTGGCAGTTTATCTGACCATGTGTTCTGTACTGGCTGGCATAAATACTCTCTCATGCTACCACAATCATCGTGGGACTGACTAACTAGATCTTACTGGTATATTTGCCTGGCCACGTTGGATCTCTAAGTAATTAGACCAGAGAGAAATGCTGTTTGCCTCCAAGCAAGCAAGCATGGCTCTCTGATAACTCACAGCTAATATAACAGAACTATCATGAACTAAAGACGAGACTCTTGTGAAGGCTTGGAGAAATATTTAACTGGCATTAATATGGTCTTTGGTACAGAGGCATGCCATCTCAGAAACCCCCTTCTCTACCCTGTAATGGTATTTCCTAGGCTCATGACATTAGCATCTAAAAGGGTCTAGGTGAGGTCCTCGGAGAAATTACCTGAGGGCATTTGACCCTGCTGGCTTCCCATAAAAGTGGGAGGTCTGAGTTGCAGGGAGATAAAACTAGCCTGCTTTCTCTCCTGAGGTCTCTCTCTTTTTTGGGCTCTCTTTTGGGGCTCTGACTCTTCTTGGGTTGCTCTTCCCCTTTCTGCTGGCACGTTGTCTTTGTCTCCTCTCTACAGGGCCTTAACATGTGGCACGCGTGGTGGCCGTCATCTTGGCCTACATGTGGCCAGGGTCCACACCAGGAATGCTAAGCACTTTTTCCTATTGCTGATTTGTATGCCTGAACCTGTGTTAAGTAAAGCATTCTAAAACCTTGCCAGATTCCTGCGTCTTTCTCTGTCCACCTGCTGCCGATCCCTGGGGCAGAAGGGGATCCCTGACCCTGCTCCCCGGATTTTGTGCGGGGCACCACAGCGTTTCCCCACATGATATAACATTTATTTCTTAATAATATTTCTAGTCATTTTGTACAAACACAGTAAGAGTGTGCTTATCTACACCAGGAATTAAGCTTAAGGGTGGCTTTTCCTGGAGACATATCACTATATATTACAGACTACAGTCCTCAGGCCAACTCAGATTTATCCTAAACCCAGCAGGGTCTGAAATCAGTTGCTTATATTTGGGTCAGGACAGTTTGTTCTATGACCGAGCTCTGAGCTTATTATACTGTTTATGACACTTAGTCTGTCCCATATTAATACCAGGGTAGATTACTCACTATTTGCCTTGAGTGCATCAGAGTCCCACAATGAACACTTCTTTTGGGGTGTGAGGAACTAGAATCAATCTAAGGGCAACTGAGATTTTAAGTTAGGAAATATGACAGATTCCCAGGAGTAAATATTTCAGAGCTAATTAACTCCTATATCACAGATGCATAGATTTAACTATCTTCCTATGTCTATACAAAAGGCCTTTGCTCTAACATAAGAATATGCAAAGGGCATACAGGAAAGAGAAAAACAACATTTCACTTACAATAAAAACCCAGGGTTGGCAAGTAGGAAACAGAGGGCTGTTTCCTACAGCCTCTGTAATCCAACAGCCAGAGGCTTGTTCCATGTCCTGTTTCACAGCATGAATAGCTAGTTCTCAGCCTCAAGGTATTTCTTGGTTCCATTAATTCTTTTTTTTTTAATTTTTAAATATGTTTTAATTTTTACAATTACAAAGATATACAATTAAAAAGTTCATATTTGGGTTTTGGTCATACAGTGTTCCAGCACCCATCCCGCCACCAGTGCCCATCTCCCACCGCCAACACCCCGGTTCCCTCCCCCATCCCCCAGCCCTCCTCCATGGCAGGTTCGTTATTTCTTTCCCTTTCTCTCTCTTTCTCTTTTCCTTTCTTTCCAGACTATGGATTACAGAACATACATTAAAGGGTTGTCATGTGTATCTTTTTGCCTCTATTTAATGCTCAGTTCTAGGTTGGCATTAGTACCCTCGACAATTGTTAGCACACTGTTCCATTTTCTGTCTTACCTAGCCTCTGACTCCCACACGTTTGTGATAATTTCCACCTTTGACAAGACCTCTTGATACATGTTTCACTTGACCTTGGATATTGGTATCATAATATGTACTTATATATTTATGCCATGCAAATAAATGCAGTCATTCTGTATCTGTCTCTCTCTCCTTCTGGCTAATTTCACTCAACATAATCTTCTCCATGTCCATCCATTTATAGACAAATTTTATAACTTCATTTTTCCTAACAGCTGCATAGTATTCCATTGTGTAGATGTACCAAAGCTTCTTTATCCAGTCATCGATTTTCGGGCACTCTGGTTGCTTCCAGATTCTGGCTATTGTGAACAATGCTGCTATGAATATATAAGTAGGGATGGTGTTTCTGCTGCGTATTTTTGGCTTCCCAGAGTAGATTACCAGGAGTGGTATGGCTGGGACAAAAGGGAATTCAATTTCTAGTCTTTGGAGGAATGTCCATATTGTTTTCTCACCAACAATGAATTTGGACCTATGCCTAACACCATGCACAAAAATCAGATCAAAATGGATTAAAGATCTCAATATCAGACCTGAATCCATAAAGTACATTGTGAAAATATAGGAAAAACCCTCCACGACATTGAAGCTGAAGGCATCGTCAAAGGTGAAACATCACTAGCAAAGCAACTAGAAGAAAAGATAAACATATGGGACTACATGAAACTAAAAAGCTTCTGCACCTCAAAAGAAACAGTGGCCAAAATGCAAAGACAGTCCACAGAATGGGAAAGAATATTCACCCAATACCCATCTGATAAGGGGTTAATATCCAGGATATATCAGGCACTGGTAGAACTTTACAAGAAGAAAACAAACAACCCCATCAAAAAATGGGGGAGAAGAAATGAACAGAAACTTCAGCAAGGAAGAAATTCAAATGGTCAAAAAACATGAAAAAAATGCTCATCATCACTAATCATCAGAGAGATGCAAATCAAAACAACAATGAGATACCACTTTTACACCACAGAGACTGGCACATATTCAAAAGAGCAAGAACAACAAGTGCTGGCGTGGTTCCATTAATTCTTTAAGACTGTAAGTCCACTCTTCTTAAATGATGATAGGTTTCATCTAAGGCTAGCAGTACAATGCTAATAACTAAAGCAATTCCAGGAATAGTCATTATTTATTCCAAGAGCAAAGGCTATAGGATCTGATCAGAATGACACCATGTTAATTCCAGAAGCAAATAAGTAATTCAGTGTGAAAGAAGCAGAAACATTTATGAGAATTCTGCATGAAGACTTCCTGCCATATTCTCAGCCACTGTCTCCCTTGTTTCATAAGCTTGAGATGCTGCAATTATGGTAATTTTTATCTTTTCCAAGAAGTAGCATTTATTTTGTCTGTCAAGAGTAGATTTGGAGTCAGAGATGTCTTTCTGGCCCAAAGAAAGTGCAGCACTTGGGGCTGGAGCAATAGTACAGTGGGGAGAGCCTTTGACATGCACACAGCTCACCAAGGTTTAATCCCCAGCATTCTATATGGTCCCCTGAGCACCGCCAGCAATAATTCCTGAGTACAGAGCCAGGAGTAATCCCCGAACATCTCCAGGTGGGACCCAAAAGAAAAGAAAAAAAAAAACAAGCATTTTTAGAGCAGAAACTGCCAAAAGTTCTTCTAGAGGAGAGCCACACAATCTCTTTTATGGAGAGTATATAGAGACTCTATATTATGCACAGAGACTATGCACTGACAGTGAAGCAGATGCGTTATTCCTTTACGCCAAACGCTTTATAAGTTATGTCAGTTGGTTTTAAGTATTAAGTTTTACAGTATTGATGTACAAAGTTACTGCATCCCTCACACACACACACACCACTTAAGTGCCCACAATCCTTCGCCATTGTCCTAATGTCACCTCTGGGCACATCTTCAAAACTATATTATTTAAATTATCCTGAATCTTGCTCAGTTCATGCTCATTTGTCACTTGTCACTTGTCTTTCCATCGTTTGTCAATTTGCTTGAGAGGGAGCCAGTAACATCTCCATTTGTTGGGAATGAGATCCATTATATTACTGTTTTTTTTGGCATATTGAATATACCACGGTAGTTTGCCAGGCTCTGCTGTGGCTCTGGGTTCATCCCAAGGGACCCAGTTTTTTTCTATGTCAGACCATCAACCATCCAGGGCCCACGGGGCAGAGCCCTGGGTGTAGACAAGCCTGTTTCCTGTGTGCCACCTGCCTATGCAGCTGGGTATCACAGCCACACCTGCAACACCTCGAGGGGTGGGACATGCTCACATTAAATCAATTTATTTTTGATCTCGCTTGAATTTAAAATTATGCCATGGTATTGCCTATATTTCCAACATTATCCTCTATAAAATCAAAGTGTGGCTAAATAGATTTGGGAAATAATAGAACAGAATTAGTGGGCTTTTGATTATAGGGTTTTCAAGAACTTTAATATGCTAATGTTTATGGTAAAACTCCAAAGGGGATGGTAAATAGAAGCTTGAAAAATTATGTGACAAATACATAGTGAAGAATCAGAGAATTTTGGGAAAGACTGTGGCTCTGTGGACTACCCAGTAGGCAAAATTATTAGAAAAATCAAGTGATACTGGTTAAAAATCAGCCTCACAGTTAACACTTAGCAACTGTGTGTTCAGCAGAATGGTGACAGTGAATGGCTTTCATGCAAAAAATTCCTTACGGTGGTTTTCAGAATAATAATTAATTTTATTATAGTTTGGATTCTTCCTCTTAAAGAGGAATTAAGTAAATACAGTCTACAGGGGCTTATTTTTTATAATAACCATCTCTTATTTCCGTGTGTTTCAAGATGGCAATTATACCTTCCTCTTAGTCCCAAATCTTCAGGACTATTACGAAAATAGAAGTGACTTTCTGTCTTCAGTCATGTACATTCAAGTATTAGTAAATATATTGTGCCTTACCTGACTCCGTAAGGAACTGCAAACCAGCTGTAGGAAACACTAAGATCATACAATTTACCCCAACGTAGATGTAACTAGAGGCATCGTGTTAGGCAAAACCAGTTACAGGAAAAGGACAATACAGGATTATATCACTCATTTGAAGGCTATAGAGTCAAAATTAGAACATACAATTCTGAATAATGACATACCCTTGACACTGGAACACAAAACTACCTAACAGAGGAGAGTGACAGGACCACACCAGAACACCTGTAGTGTTCTGGATACTTTGGTGGTGAGGTTATAGTAAATTAATATTCAGTATCATAAATTTTGTCTGGAGCCCATCTCTTGGACTCCACTTTTCTCCCTGCATTAACATATGCATCAGAGACCTGGAGCCCTATGAAAGCAGGATGAGAATGCTATTCAGGTCTCCCAAAGAGGAATCAAAAGAGCTATGCTTGGAAAATCACACCTCACTCAAGTGAGAGAAGGAATCCGGAGTTCTGACCTCCATCGCTGTTCCAGAGTCAGGGATGCTGTCTCATTTGCCAATGCATCGAAAATCAGATGGGCTGGACATGTAATGCGATTTGGAGACTACCACTGGACTAGAGCCGTTACCAACTGGATCCCTACGGGGACGTCGAAAGATCACATGGCCGCCCACCTCAAGATGGTCAGACTTCTTCGCCAAGACCCTGAAAGAACGGTTTGAGGCTCTTTGTATTCCTGAAACAACCAGATGCCATTGGACTACACTGGTACATGAAAGGGTCAAATGGAAATGTTACTGGAGCCCGCTCAAGGAAATCGATGAACAACGGGATGTCCAGTGATCTATTGATCTAGTGATCATAAATTTTATCACTATTTTGATGTCCTATACTATAAAAAAATAAAATTTAAAAATTAAATAAATATTTCCATTGACTATGGTGCATTTGGTTGACTGACAATTTCCACTGAAATTCAGATTCATGTGTCATTAAATCACATTTACTTGAATGTTTTAAAATTGCTTTTGCTTACTACCAATAACATATAATAAATGGCATATTATGTAATATTATAGTCATGATACCCCCAAAATGTATCTGATTTCTCTCTCATTTTCTTTATTGTTTTTCTTTATTTGATAATGGACTACATGTAATCTATAGTTTAAGATTGTGGAGAAAGACTTCAGAGATTTTTGTTGGTGTAGTTGTCCATATAAGGATCCTATTAGGATTTGTTGAAAGGGGGTTAAAATAGGTAGGCACTATGCCTCAATTGCCCTGTAATACTCCCAGATACAATCTATATCAACGTCTAAGTGTTTGACCATTTGAAACACAAAAACTACTGACCGAGTTTAGAGTTAATACAATGTAAGTCTGCCCTTACATTGAATAGGGGAAAAGGAAATGAACAGAAATTTCCTTAAAGAAGAAATGCAAACAGCCAAAAGGCACAGGATCAAATGTTCTATATCACCAATTATCAGGGAGATGCAAATCAAAGCAACAATGAGATATCATCTCACACCACAGAGACTGGCACATATCAAAAGAACAAAAACAACCTCGCTGAAGCAGATGCAGGTATAAAGAAACTCTCTTTCATTGCTGGTGGAAATGCCAACTGGTCCAGTATTTTTGTGAAAGCGATAAGGATATTCCTCAAAAAACTAAAAAAATTGATCCAGCAATACCACACCTGGGAATATAGGCTGGGGGTCCAAAAACACACAACAGAAACGTCATCTGCAACTTTTATGTTCATGCAGCAATATTAACAGTAGCCAGAATCTGGAAGCAACCTGAGTTCTCAAGAACAGATGACTAAAAAAAAAGAAACTGTGGTACATCTACACAAAGGAATACTATGTAGCTGTTAGGAATAATAAAATCATGAAATTTGCTTACAAATAAATGAACATGAAGCATATCATGCTGAGTGAAATTAGTCAGAGAGAGAGAGAGTGTTGCAGGACTCCTCTAAGTACCTCTGCATCTGCCCTGGATTGCCTCCTGCAGGTCACTTCGTAGATAAGGGGGTAGTCTAAATGTGGCAGTTTATCTGACCATGTATTCTGTACTAGCTGGTATAAATATTCTCTCATGTTACCACAATCATCGTGGGACTAGCTAGATCTTACCAGCATATTTGCCTGGCCACGTTGGATCTCTAAGTAATTAGACCAGAGAGTAATGCTGTATGCCTCCAAGCAAGCAAGCATGGTTCCCTGATAACTCAAAGGCAACTAAAATACAAAAATACGGTGAAGTAGATGAGACTCTTGTGAAGAGTTAGAGAAATATTTAATTGGCATTAGTATTAGTCTTTGGTACAGAGACATGCCATCTCAGAAACCCCCTTCTCTACCCTATAAAGGCATTTCCAGGCAGATCATGGCTCAAGACATTAGCATATAAAAGGGCCTAGGTGAGGTGCTGGGAGAAATCACCTAAGGGCATTTGACCCTTCCTGCTTCCCATAAGAGTGGGAGGTCTGAGTTGCAGGGGTATAAAACCAGCCTGCTTCCTCTCTCTCTCTCTCTCTCTCTCTCTCTCTCTCTCTCTCTCTCTCTCTCTCTCTTCTCTCTCTCTCTCTCTCTCCTCTCTTTTGGGGCTCTCTTTGGGGCTTGCACCTTTCTTGGGAGTCTTGTCTTTGTCTCCTTTTTACAGGGTCTTAGCACGTGGTGGCCGCCATCTGGGCCTACACTTGGCTGGGGTTCTAGCAGGGAATCCTAAGCACAGGGTTTTTCCCTATTGCTCTGCCCCATGTATGTCTCTGGATCAGCATACCTGGGCCGGATTAAAAAGACTGCAGCAGGGTGGATCTCGATGAGCTGGGCTGTGATAGGCTGGTCTGCTGGGTGGAGTTCTGACGAGGGGGAAGTCCAGATGTGGAAAATGGAGGTCCTCATGGAGTGGGGGTCGTCTGGCTTGTTGTGAGGCTCTGGGCTGGATTCAAAAGACTGCAGCAGGCTGGATCTTGATGAGCCGGGCTGTGACAGGCTGGTCTGCTGGGTGGAGTTTTTGGGCCGGAATCTGGAAACAACCAGAGTGCCCGACTGGATAAAGAAGCTTTGGTACATCTACACAATGGAATACTATGCAGCTGTTAGGAAAAAATGAAGTTATAAAATTTGCATATAAATGGATGGACATGGAGAAGAGTATGTTGAGTGAAATTAGCCAGAAGGAGAGAGACAGATACAGAATGACTGCATTTATTTGCATGGCATAAATATATATGTACATATTATGATACCAATATCCAAGGTCAAGTGAAACATGTATCAGGAGGTCTTGTCAAAGGTGAGAATTATCACAAACGTGTGGGTGTCAGAGGCTAGGTAAGACAGAAAACCGGAACAGTGTGCTAACAATTGTCGAAAAGTACTAATACCAACCTAGAACTGAGCATTAAATACAGACAAAAAAGATACACATGACAACCCTTTAATGTATGTTTTGTAATCCATAGTCTGAAAGGGAAGAAAAAGAGAAAAGAGAGAGAAAGGGAAAGAAATAAAGAACCTGCCCATGGAGGCGGGCTGGGGGGGGAGGGAGAGAACCAGGTAGTTGGTGGTGGGAGATGGGCACTGGCGGAGGGATGGGTGCTCGAACACTGTATGACCAAAACCCAAATATGAACTTTGTAATTGTTTATCTTTGTAATTGTCTATCTCACAGTGGTATAATAAAATACTTTAAAACAATTGTCGGGGCTGGAGCGATAGCCCAGCGGGTAGGGTGTTTGCCTTGCGCGGCCGGCCTCTGCCGGCCTGGGTTCGATCCCCGGCATCCCATATGGTCCCCGAGCACTGCCAGGAGTAATTCCTGAGTGCAGAGCCAGGAGTAGCCCCTGAGCATTGCCGGGTGTGACCCAAAAAAGGAAAAAAAAAATAAAATAAAATAAAATAAAACAATTGTCCAAGTAAAGACAACCTTTGCCCTGAGTGTCAAAGGTCACTATGGCTGTATTTCTTTCTTTAAAAAATTGTTTTTATTATACCACCATGAGATATGCAATTACAAAGATGTTCATGTTTGGGTTTCAGTCATACAGTATTCCAGCACACATCCCTCCACCAGTGCCCATTTCCCACAACCAATGTCCCCTGATTCCCTCCCCCTCTCCCCGGTCGGCCTCCTCTATGGCAGGCACTTTGCTTCTTTTCTCTCTCTCTCTCTCTCTCTCTCTCTCTCTCTCTCTCTCTCTCTCTCTCTCTCTCTCTTCCTTATCTTACACATTGTGGCTTGCAATACATAGATTTACAGGTTATCAAGTACATCCCTTTGCCTACATTCAGTGTTCAGTTCTAGGTTGGTATTATCATTTCCAATAATTGTTAGCATATTGCTCCCTTCTTTTCTTACCTAACCTCTGACTCCCACACACTTGCGGTTGATTCCATCTATTGACAATACCTGTTAATCCATGTTGTGCCTGGCCTTGGATATTGTATCATAATATATGTATATATAATATATATGTATATATTATATGATGCTAATAATGCAGTCATTCTATATCTGTCCTTTCCTTCTGGCTAATTTCACTCAGCATGATCCTCTACATGACCATCAATTTACAGGCAAATTTCATAACTTAGCATGTCCTAAAAGCTGCATAGTATTCCACTGTATAGATGTACCACAGTTTATTTATCTAGTCATCTTTATCTAGTCTTCTCTAGGCACTCTGGTTGTTTCCAGAGTCTGGCTATTGTGACTAGTACTGCTATGAACATAAAAAATGCAGATGGTGTTTCTCATTTTTGGCTTCCCAGGGTATATTCCAGGAGTGGTATTGCTGGTCAACTGGGAGCTCAATTTCTAGTTTTTGGAGGAATGTTCATACTGTTTTCCTTAAAGGCTGTACTAGTCAACATTCACACCAACAATGGATGAGAGTCCCTTTCTCCCCGCATTGTGACTGCATTTCTAGAGTAAAACACAAAAACAACAAAAATCAGTCTGCCCTGAGATTGACAATAGTGACTGTCAAATTCGAAGACATGATTGGCATTTTGTTTCCAACAAAGAAGCTTCTATAATGTCCAAATATTTTATTTAGGCCCCCTGAAATATTTTTTTCAAATCTCTACAACTAGAATATACGCTTTAAGGATAGCATGTGTATTTTCCCCCCTGTCTTAGCACACTAGCTGGCACATGCAAATATGCTTATTACCACTACCCTCTGCTTTAAGCTTTACCTTGTCAGACTGCCATTTTATTGTGCACTTCAAGATAGCCATAGTAAGGGACTTCAAATTGGAATACCTAAACTTTAAATCCGAATTTCCCCTCTTCTCAACTCAAATATTACCCAAAGATAAAAGAACAGGAGCAATGTCATAAAGAAGTTTGGAGAGACCACAGGAAGAGAATTGACTGAAGATTGTATTCATTGGCTATAAATATCAGAATAGATCTTCAGATTTTACACAGTGAAAAACTGGCAACACCATAAGTGCCAATAAAATCAGTCAGAGGGAAAGGGACAAGCAGAAGGATTACACTCATTTGCAAGATATTAAAAACAGAACCATGGTATTTGAATAATACCCCCAAAACAGTATTTGGTTATTGTAACATGCTTGAAATCTTGCCACAGTGGGGACTGGGGGATGTTTGGGGGATGCAGTTAGGACAGAGAGTCAATAAATGACAATGATGGTTGGAAATGATTATTCTGGACAAAAACTGAGTGCTGTATGAAGGTCAAGTGATACACATGCTACCCTTTCAATATTGAAACTGCTGTGCCTAGAAGAAAAATGAAAGAGGGAGAGAGAGGCAGACAGAGACAGAGACAGAGAGAGACAGAGAAAGAGGAGAGTCTGCCATAGAGGCAGGTTGTGAGATTGGGATAAGGGTGTGCACTGGAGGGAATCTGAGGACATTGGTGGTGGGAAATGTGCACTGGTTAAGGGATGGGTGTTGGGATATTGTATGACTGAAACTCAAGCATTAGTTACAACTCATTTCTCAAAGTGATTTGATTGAAAAACAATTGTAATATTCTCTTGTTTTGCAGGAATGTAAGAGGCAGAAGAGGTGGGCTGAGGGCAGTAGTTGCACCTACTTTTATTTCCCCTTTTTTTTTTTTTGCTTTTTGGGTCACACCGCGCGTGCTCAGGGGGTTTCTTCTGCTTCTGCACTCAGGAATTACTTCCTGGCGGTGCTCGGAGGACCATATGGGATGTCGGGGGATCGAACCTGGGCCAGCATGGGCCGGCCATGTGCAAGGCAAACGCCCTACCTGTTGGGCTATCGCTCCGGCCCTCACCTACTTTTCTTGATTGCAGAACAAAGCAAGTATGACCACAGCAAATGTGACGTAGATAAACTAGGTTTCTAGGAAGCAATGTTCTTCATTAATGCAGTGAAGAACAAAGCATATGAATTATAAAAATACAAAAACATGTGCAAAAAATGACTTTTCTTAACTCTTTGGAAAATAGAAAGATGAACAAAACTCACAAATACTTAGATCATTAGGAAAAACCTCAAGATAGAAAAAATATGACAGATATATAATAGAGACAATAATAGGTTCGGTCCCTGATACCCCTTAGGGTCCCCAGAGCAGAGCATAAAAGCCAGGGAGAAAAACCTGAGCACTGCCAGCTGTGACTCTCCCAATTAAGGAAAAGAAAAGGAAACTTGATCCTAAATAAATATTGAAAAGGCTGATCATGAACTATAAAATTTGATAAGATACAGTCTGAAAAATATAAAGTTACTATACTTCATACAAAAAGAATATTTTGGGTATCCAGTTCAAATAGTAAATTCTGAGAGAGAAAAAAAGATTAATTTTAGACTTTTTCACAACCAAGTTGTGTCAGAAATTAATGTACCAATAATTGCAAAATTCTTTAGAAAATACGGCATGATCCAATGTGATCCAGAGTTCTTTCACAGTCAAAATATTCATTGTACATTTGGAACAAAAAGAAAGAACTATACCAGCTCTATGCATAAAACTCTATTATTGGCCGAGCACATGTGGTGCCGAGCATGTGTGTTGCCCGCATCTCCCCCTCTTGAGATGTGTACTCCTCTCTCTTAACTCGCTCTCCGTCTTTGGAGTAGCCCATGTTCTCCCTTGAGTGTGTTACTCTCTCTACTTTCCCTCCTCCTTTCCTTTTCTAAAACCTCCTTAATAAAATCTGTAAAACTTAAAAAAATAGAAAAGCTATTATTCACAGTATTATAAATCACATTGCTTCAAATAAAAAAAATAAAGAAAAAGAAATTTACATCCTCTACCCATTCTCTTACTCTCCACCTCTTCCCTCTGATAATAACCAAAATTTTTCACAAGGCATAAAGGTTTTTTTGTTGTTTTGTTGTTGTTGTTGTTGTTAATGTGTCAAGTTTTACCAGATCCACATAATCTGGCTCTAAACAAAGGCTCCTAACCAATGTTACATAAAGACTCTAATCGAAATTTACACTTGTATTAATAAAAGTGATTTTTTAAAATAGCGCTTATTTAATTTATTCCATGAATTTAGCAAAGTGTCTCTTTGGTTCAGGGTCAAATTGTAATTAACTTTCCTCTCATCTTCTCACTTATACCATTTATCAATCCTGTAATGTGACCATTTTTCTTATTAACTTGTTTAAAGTTTTTCATAACAAAGGTATCAACCTTTGTGCTATGAGTGGCAAGTGTTTTCCCTAATTAGTTTCTTTTTAAAAAATCCACTTAGAGTATTTTCTCCCCCCACACAGCATCTGGCAGCCATGAGTATGGAATCAGAAAAAAAGTTAATGGGGGTGGCGGTAGGCATGTTTATGTACAACTATTAGTTGTACATACAATACAATGGAAAATTGTAGAATGAGGACAAGTAAGGATTCCATGAGTGCTATCTTGAGCCACTATGTCCTAGTGCTCATTAGACAGGATTTTACAGAAAGTTTTTCTAAGTGACATGTAGACAATGACATGTGAATGACATGTAGACAATGACATGTGTTTTTCTAAGCGACATGTAGACCAGAATTTTGTGCACACACACACTACTATGTGGGCTGATTGGGAGAAAACTTTTTCTTAGTAATTAGCAATGCATGTCATTCTCTGAGAGCGTGGATCAAGGAAACGATGAAATAACGACTAGTACAGAGAGAGAGAGAGAGAGAGAGAGAGAGAGAGAGAAGAATGAACTAAAGAAACAGTAGAGTTTGGAGGCAGCATTATCAGGCCATGAAGATTCATAATTACGGTAATTTCCTCATGGTGTTTTAATGAGTAAGTCCAAAGACAGAGTAAGAAAAAACTTATTTAACCAAAACTGGATCTTCTTATTGCCACGACTAACAAGATAAGAATTATGTACAGTATGTTCATGATGATGATTCAAGGTTTGGAAAATCAGATGGGCTGGACATGTAATGAGATTTGGAGATGACCGCTGGACTAGAGCCACTACCGACTGGATCGCATGGGACCTCAAAGATCACGTGACCGCCCACCTACAAGATGGTCAGACTTCTTCGCCAAGACTCTGAACGAATGGTTTGAGGTTCTTTGTATTCCTACAGCAAGCAGAAGCCATTGGGCTACACTGGCACGTGATAGGGTCAAATGGAAATATTACTAGCGCCCGCTTGAGCAAATCAACAAATAATGGGATGTCACGTGATCAAGCGATGGTCATGATGATGGTGATGATAATGATGATGATGATGATAATAATAACAATAATGATGAAGAAATATTTTAGCTGTGTAAGGGAAACAGTGCTAAGGCATATTTGAAGATTGTTGGGAATGAAACATAGAAGAATGTGATTTATCATCCAAAAGCAAATTGGATTGGATCTATCTACCTTAGTCCTGTAGGGCTCTGTTGGATTATATTTCAGGCTTAACATTGGGTTGTCCTTACTCCTCCCACAGGGAGCTTAAGTTAATTGAATTGCACCTAGTCCAGTGCTCCTGGGGCACACCCGATCCCACCTGGGCACTCCCAATCCTCTGTGTTTAACAAATGTCTCCTGATCAGACAGCAATTTACAAAGTTAAACCATTTAAGGGTCTGGACTTTGTATTTGTAAGTGAAATATTGCTCTCTCTCTTTCCTTTATGTCCTTTGCATATATTTGATCACTTGATCACTTGAATCCCATTATTCATCGATTTGCTCGAGCAGGCGCCAGTAACATTTCCATTGGACCCTATCACGTGCCAATGTAGCCCAATGGCATTTGGTTGATTCAAGAATATAAAGAGCCTCAAACCGTTCCTTCAGGGTCTTGACAAGGAAGTCTGACCATCTTGTAGGTGGGGCGGCCACGTGATCTTTTGACATCCTGTGGGATCCAGTCAGTAATGGCTCTAGTCCAGCGGTTGTCTCCAAATCGCATTACATGTCCAGCCCATCTGATTTTCGATGCTTTGGCAAATGAGACAGCATCCCTGATTCTGGAATAGCGACAGAGGTCAGAACTCCGGATTCCTTCTCTCAGGAAATGTTTATTTTCCCTGACCCCGAAAGAGCCCTTAATACGACAGCAGTAAGAAAGGCGAACAAGCAGTGCCTGATAAAAATTTCATGGCCATCCTAGGCTGCCAAAACGAAGAAGGACTTGCATATATTTACATTAGAGCAATGTGCTTTCATAGAAAAACAGGAAGAGAGTTAATATAGGAGTTAATTGACTCTGCAGTACTTACACCAGAGCATCCATCATATTTACCTGACTTAGGCCTCCAGTTGACATTAGACTG
>JAJIBD010011062.1:0-51277 GCA_021461705.1 Cryptotis parvus
GGGGCTGGGGGAGCGTGTGGTCAGGCGACCCTCCCCGAGGTAGGGGGCTTCGCGGGTGGGTCCGACGGCGCGGGACGGCCTCGCCCCGGGCTCCTGCCTGCGGCGCACGGACCGACCCCGGAAACCGTTGTTGCCCTTTGCAGAGTGAGCGCGGCGGCGCCCGGGGTCGGCAGCGGGCCGGTGGGCCGAGGAGGGTAGAGAGGACCCCGCGTCGTCGCCTGGGCACGGGGCTTTGTTCCCCGCGTGCTGCCGCCCGCGCCTCCCGCCCCTGCGGCGTCCCGACTACTCGCCGTCCCCGGGGTGGAGCCGCGAGCGTGCCTTGGCTGCAAGCCCCGAGCAAGAGGAGGTCGGGCAAGGAGAGACCAGGAGGAGGAGAGAGGGCAGAGCTGGGGGAAGGCTCCTGCGCCGGGACAGCTGCGGCCACTGCTGACCGGAAACGCTGGCCCGGATGGCCTGGTCACCTGCCAGGTAAGCCCGACTGCTTGGGGGGTTGGCAGTGCCCGGGCCGCGAGAGTTTTGCAGAGTAAAGGAGTCCGGATTGTTTTGTTTTCTTCCGCTGGAGGACCAGGGAGTCCTGACCACAACTCTGATGATCGCCTGCAAGTTGGTCTATAATCGAGTTTAAAAATAGAGGCAGCTATTTTTATTCTCTGCTTAATTTAGGTCTCGGGGGGAAAAAGGCGAACGTGATAAAGCGTCTTTTTTAGTGTTTTTCCTGGATATCGAGGTCACTGCTCGCAGGAGGGACGGTCACGTGGCTGTCAAGCCCGTGGAGAGCGCCGGGAGAAGGCACTTGGGAAAATGCATGTAAAGGTTTTCGTGAAGAGCCTTGGCATTTCGAGCACAGCGCACTGGAAGCACTTAGCAGGAATTACATCGCTTGTCCAGGGGGGTGAGACTAAGATGGCTGGTGAGCAGGTTGACCGAGCTCGCTGGGGCTGACAGCCTTGGTCCGCAGTTTCTCCTCGGGAAGGGAAAAGCCCAACGTGACCATTCCCTCCGCTTCCAACTCTTGAGTTTTTAGTACGAGCCAAATACCCACCTCCCACCAGTGTTAGGCATTTTGTTTCTTTTTTCCGTTGAATGTTGCTCAAGAATGGATGTTGTTGAGCAGAGCCGGTTTTCCCCAGTGTAGCTGGGGGTGGGAGGGGTGAAGTGGGACACTACAGGCCACCTTTTGTCTGCGCGGACAGTGAGCTCATGCTAAAATACCAGCTGTTTCTGAGCGAATGCTTGCTTTTTACATGTTCCACCATTTTTATGATTAAATAGTGGCATTTCATTCCCAGGTCAAACTTTGGAAGATGCATTTCTCCCAAAGAAGTTGATGAATTACACCTATATTTGCTGGAAACTGATTTATATTTGTAGCAGCTCACAGATTAGGAATAGAGTTGGAGAACTGACTTTATTACAATAGCACATACACTTTAATTTGTTTGTTTGTTTTTGGGCCACACCTGGCAATGCTCAGGGCTTACTGCTGGCATGGGGGCCTTATGGGATGCCAGATACCTGAACCTCTGTGCCTGTGTGTAAGGCAAGCACCGTGCCCTCTGTACTGCCGCTCCAGCCCTGACAGTACTTTCTTAGTACTGTCTGCAGATAATCTTCCTTCTGACTTTCAAATATTTGAATTGTGTTTGTTTCCAGTATTTCTCTAATTCTAAGCCACTGTAATCTTGAACACAATTGCTGCATTCTGCCATAGCTTAATTGGCAGTTGTCTTTTTTAATTGTTTGGCTTTGGGGTCACACCCAGCTGTGCTCAGGCTCAGGAATCACTCCAAACTGTTGTTTGCAGGCACACCTCCGGGGGTTGACCCAGGTCAGCTGGGGTCAGTTGCTTTGTTGATGGGAGGCAGGCTCTTTATCCACTATACTATTGCTCTGGCCCATTGAGTAGACCGTTTAAAGCCACTTAGTGGGTGAAGTATTAGACACACGCTGAACACTAATGATTCGATAATTCACAAATGAAGGACTGCTCTGCTTTGAAAGTAAACTCCGGTCTAAAAATGAGTTAATCCACTTTCATCTTCTCTACTGTAAAGTCACCATTAATATCATCTAGTGTTTTTTCTTGGCTTCTTGCTGACAGTATTTTGTTTGTTTTTTCATTATTAAATATATTTCTTGGGGCCGGAGAGATATAACAGCAGGGGAACCACTCGCCTTGCTTGCAGCCAGCCAGTCTGTATTTGATCCTCAGTACCGGTGTGGTCCCCAGAGCCCTGCCAGAAGTGATCCGGGAATAAGCCCTGAGCACTGCTGGATCTAGGGGAGGGCATGTGGGGGGCGGCACAGGGGAGGAGTCAGAAAGGCCATTTCAGCAGTTCTTGGAGTGTCGGGGGTCAGATCCAGACTCAGGGTCTGGCATATACAGGCATGCGCCCGAGCCCTTTGAGCTTCCTTCTGGCGCTCTTCCCTTTTTCATTTTCATCAACGATCAATAAAGGGAGCTTCAGGGGTTTAGCGTCACCCCTCTGTGCGGACTTCTCAGCTACATCTGCCACTCATTCCTCCCACCTGAGTACAATTTTTTTAACTTGCTAAAAGAGATTTTTTTTTTCTTTTTTTTGTCTTTGCTAAAAGAGATTGTAGGGAGGGTAAATAATTTTTAAAATTTGGTTTTTGGGTGACAGCCTGCTGTGTACAGGGCTTTTGGACGCATGCAGTTCAAGCACCCATATGCCCACCGTATCATATGTTGATTTACTAAACATGTTTTAAGGTAGACATTCAGGGCGAGAGGGAAAGTATAATGGGTAGGGTGCCTGCCTTGCACACCCGACCAACCTGGGTTCAGTCCCTGCCACCATATGGTTCCTTGAGCCCTGCCAGGATGTCACTTTACATAGTCATCTTGCCTTCTTAAGCTCCTCTAGAGGTAGTTTTTCTGAACAGATCTGCCGCTTTCCACCAGTTTTAGCAGTAGCTGATATATGTGATGCCAGGGATCAAACCAGGGGCAGCTACTTGCAAGGCAAACATCTTAACCCCTGTATTTGTGTTTTATACTTTGATTTATAATTGCACACTGCTTTTCTTTTTTGCTCAGCTTGTTGTGCCTTTTGGGAACATTTTCTCTTACATCACTTTCCCATATTTGCAGTATCAGGTTTGTTTGTTTGTTTCCTTACTTCCTTACTTTCTAGAGTAAGCACTTCCATACTTTCCAGAACTCCAAGATGCTGCAGTCTTAGCATAGTTATATTCTTCTTTGTCCGTCCTAGAAACGTCATTTCTCTATGGAAGTGTGGTTTCTTTATTGGAGAGAACAAGATAATAGGCATTGGAAATGATTAGTTGGGAGTGACATTATTTTGTATATTCTGCACCCCCTCTTTAGTTAATAGAAGACTAATGAATTCTTATACCTGTTTCTGGATTCAGTGTGTTTATTTTTTTCAGTGTGTTTAATACTCTTGATTAGGTATTGAAGGGACACCAAGAAAATTCAGTGTCAAACAAATATGTAGTTGGAAAAGGGAGAAGTAACATTTTCCAGATAATTTCTTTCTTTCTTTTTCTTTTTTTCTTTTTTCTTTTTGGGTCACACCCGGCAATGCTCAGGGGTTTCTCCTGGCTCTGCACTCAGGAATTACTCCTGGCAGTGCTTGGGGAACCATATGGGATGCCGGGGATGGGCCGGGCCGCATGCAAGGTAAATACCCTACCCGCTAGACTATCCCTGGCGGCCCCCAAATATTCTTTTTGATAAATATCTTTTTGATACTTTATGACAACGGCCAAAGTAATGAAAATGTGGACTGTGAAAGTTTGTATCCATGAACTTTCCATATTCTGTTACATTATTTTGATTGCCTGTGCTTCAAATAGCACATTTTTATCTATGCCATTTCACTTGTATCACTTGTCTTCCCTTTCATCATCGATTTGCTCGAGTGCCCCGGTAACATCTCCATATGTCCTGTCTCATGCTAGTAGAGCCCAAGGGCATCTACTTGCTCCAGGAACATAAAGAGCCTCAAACCATTCCATCAGGTCATGGGAATGAGGTCTATAATTGTTACTGGTATTTGGCATATCAAATACGACAAGGGTAGCTTGCCAGGCTCTGCCATGCGGGTGGTATACACTTGTAGTCATCGCTGATCTCCAGCATTTATTGATGAACCCGCCGCCGCTATGCGAGCCAGGGTGTGATCAGCTTCTCTGCTGTGTGGAGTTCTGACGAGGAGGGAGTCCGGATGTGGAAAATGGCAGCCTGGGCTCGAACTAGGCTTCTCTGAGCTAGTCTTGAGATCAGCATCTCTCTTGCGTGGGTTCTGATGAGCTGTGGGATTTGGACCACGAAAATGGTGGCTATTATGGTGAGCAAGTCTCATCCGGCTGCTTCCGAGGCCCTACAGAGGTGATGGGCCAACACCCAAAACCCATTTTGCTTCCCAGGAGCCTCATTGTCAGCTGAGCTAGGGGAGAGCCAGACGGCAGCTCTCCCCAGGCTTCTTTAATAATAAATCTATGCCATTTATTATTATAAATTTAAAAGAGGTTTTTTCTTTTTTGGGTCACACCCTCCTATGCTTAGGGGTTATTCCTGGCTCTGCACTCAGGAATTAACTCCTGGCGGTGCTCAGGGGACCATATGGGATACTGATTGAACTCTGGGTCCGCTGAGTACAAGGCAAATGCCCTACCTGTTGACCTGCTGAACTATTGCTCCGGCCCAGAAGAGTTTTGTTTTTTTTTTTTTTTTTCTTTTTGGGTCACACCCAGCGATGCTCAGGGGCTCTTGCTCAGAAATCACTCTTGGTACCGTGTGGGGGACCATATGGGATGCCAGGGATCGAACCCGGGTTGACCGCATGCAAGGCAAATGCCCTACCCACTGGACTATTGCTCCGCCCCCAGAAGAGAAATTTTTGAGCTGGAGAGTTTGTACAGAGGGTAGGGCACCTTGTCTTGCATATAGTAACCTGTGTGTGTGGGTGAGGAGAGGGATAATAATTTTGAGGTATATCCTGCTGTGCTCATGGTGTAGACTCCTGACTGAGCTCAGAAATCACTTCTGGGGGACCAGAGCAATAGAAGAGCTGGTAGGCCGTTTGCCTTGCATGCTACCAACGTGGTTCAATCCCTGGCATCCCCATATGGTCCCTTGGGCACCACCAGGCCAGGAGTAACGCCTCTGCATCGCCAACCTGAAAACTGATGAGTCTATAACTCAGAATGATGTATTCACCATCTAGTACTTGTCTTTCCAGCCAGATTGGATCCTTTGTTTCCACCACCTCAAATCTGTCCCCATTTTTACCTCTTGTCTACTGTGTGTTCTGTATCTCAGTTTATCCAAATTCAGTCCATACCTTGCTTTGTTTTCATCTCCACTGTGGGCTGGAAATAACCTTTGTCTCGTCTGCGCTTCCAAGTACACTTCATCTCTCAGTGGCACTCAATGCTTTTTTGAACTTTATAAGGTGCTTATTTGTATATATCTTGTTTCCGCTAAGCACTTGTGACAACTATGCTGTATAAATCTGTTTCACAGCACTTAACCCTGAATGTAGTAAGCACTTCAAAACACTGGATGGCTGAATTTATATATCAAAAGTACAGGCGCCTTCCTGGGCTGTGGAGACCTCCAGGGCATCAACAGTACATGGTTGCAGGCTGCTCGCTTCCTTCCTCTCTTAGCTGGTCACCTCTCTCTTCACAGTTGTCACTGCCCACAGCCACCTGTCACCTTCCTTCTACATTTACTATTGCTTATCTAGGATCAGTTAAAAAGCAAGAGGAATTTGAATTTTCTCTTGCCAAAACAAAAGACTGTAGGTTTGAGGGATTTTATGAGGAAATCCTTCCTGCATAGACTTTGGTCTTTAGTTGGGCTATTCTGAGATAAATTGTTCCTGTTTTTTGCTATTAGAGATAGTTGAAACTCTCAGAAAAGTGACTATTGGGCATATGGTTTATATTTCATCTATTTATGCATCTGATTCAACAAGTAATTTATTGTCACTCAGTGACATGTCACCTGCTGAAAATGTAGACTGTCTCAGCAGACTGTTTTAGTAGAACAGCATTTTCAGTTTGTAAGTAGGGTACTGGTGCTCAGGGACTATTTTTAGCTCTTCACTCAGGAATAACTCATAGTGGTACTTGGAGCCAGGGGTCAAACTGGGATCTGCTTCATTCAAGGCAAGTACCTTCGCCCCAGTACAGTCTCTTCAGCCTCTAATCCTTAGAATTAAGAATTTTGAACTGGGGGCTGGCACGATAGTCCAGCGGGTAGGGCGTTTGCCTTGCAAGCGGCCAACCCAGGTTCGATCCCGGCATCCCGTATGGTCCCCTGAGCACCGCCAGGAGTAATTCCTGAGTGCAGAGCCAGAAGTAACCCCTGAGCATCACTCGGTGTGACCCAAAAAACAAAAAAAAAGAGTTTTTTTTTTTGAACTGGTAAGATGAAACACTTTCCACTAACAAAGCAGCTAGAAGCAAAGATAAACATATGGGACAACATGAAACTAAAAAGCTTCTGCACCTCAAAAGAAACAGTGACCAAGATACAAAGACAGTCCACAGAATGGGAAAGAATATTCACCCGATACCCATCTGATAAGGGGTTAATATCCAGGATATATCAGGCACTGGTAGAACTTTACAAGAAGAAAACAGCCAACCCCATCAAAAAATGGGGAGAAGAAATGAACAGAAACTTTGACAAGCAAGAAATTCGAATGGACAAAAGACATGAAAAAATGTTCATCATTAATCATGAAAGATGCAATTCAAAACAACAATGAGATATCATCTCACCACAGAGACTGGCACATACCCAAAAGAGCAAGGACAACAAATGCTGGCTTGGATGCGGGGAGAAAGGGACTCTCATCTATTGTTGGTGGGAATGTCGACTGGTACAGCCTTTTTTGGAAAACAATATGGAAATTCCTCCAAAGACTAGAAATTGAGCTCCCTGTTTGACCCAACTATACTACTCCTGGGAACATACCCTGGGAAGCCAAAAACACACAGCAGAAACACCATCTGAATTTTTATTTTCATTGTAGCACTATTCACAATAGCCAGAATCTGGAAACAACCAGAGTGCCCAAGAACTGATGACTGAATAAAGAAACTTTGGTCATCTACACAATGGAATACTATGCAACTGTTAGGAAAAATGAAGTTATGAGATTTGCCTATAAATGGATGGACATGGAGAGGATCATGTTGAGTGAAATTAGCCAGAAGGAAAAAGACAGATATAGAATGACTGCATTTATTTGCATGTATATATATATGTATGCGTGTGTATATATATATATGTATATATGTACATACATGTGTATATATATGTGTGTATATATATATATATATACACATAGTATATGCATATATACTATGATACCAATATCCAAGGTCAGGCAAAACATGGATCAGGAGGTCTTGTCAACGGTGGAATCTACCACAAACATGTGGGAGTCAGAGGTTAGGTAAGACAGACGGGAACAGTGTGCTAATAATTGTCGAAAGTGATAATATCAGCCTAGAACTGAGCATTGAATATAGGTAAAAGATACACGTGGTAACCTCTAAATGTATGTATTGCAATTCACAATTGTAAGGGAAGGGGGAGGGAGAGAAAGGGAAGAAAAGGAGAGATAACCTGCCATAGAGGCAGGCTAGGGGAGAGAATTGGGGACATTGGTGGTGGTAAATGGGCATTGGTGGAGGGATGGGTGCTGGAAATGGATGACTGAATCCCAAACATGAACATCTTTGTAATTGTATATCTCGTGGTGGTATAACAAAACATATAAATTTTTTTTTTTCTTGAACTGGAACTGAGATGGCAAAGCAGGGAGTATGAGGGATAGTCGGAGATAGTGACGGCTCTGGCATCGGTCAGGCCCACTTCTAGTCATTGATATTTCCATCTCATATCATCTCTGTAAGTGGAGGAAAAGTGCTGTTTAGTTAAGTTTCTGCTATGATTTTATTTAAAGGATATGGAATATTAAGATTCCTTAGTGTATGCGTCCCTGCTGGGTGCCCTGGTGCGTTCAGGGCAGATCACCGCCCCCACCACTGGACAAAGGAACAGACCAAAGATTGGTAATTGGTGGCAGTTTAATTCAAGCGAACCAGGGCTAGTTATTAGAGAAAACCTTGAAGGGTTGAGGGAAACAATTACTGATAGGTGTGGTTGAATCTTTTTTTTTTTTTTGGGTCACACCCAGCAGTGCTCAGGGCTCCTGGCTCTGCACTCAGGAATTACTCCTGATGGTCCTTGGGGGACCATATGGATGCGGGGGATAGAACCCAGGTCGGGGGATCGAACTCAGGTTGGCTGCGTGCAAGGCAAATGCCCTACTGGCTGTACTATCTGTACTGTCCTGTATTATCCTATCGGTGTGGTTGAATCTTAACATAAGCAATGCACAGATTGTCCCTTCCTTCAAGGGACAATCTTCTAGGAGATTCGCCCAAAGGCCGAAATCCATGTAGGGGCTTCAGCACTTTTAAATTCCTTCTCAGAGCTCTGCCCAAGGGTGAGATTCTATCTAGGTATACCACCTTAGATTACTTCTAGGAGATTCACCCAAGGGCGGGATTCCATCTAGGAGCATATTGCTTTCTCATTTCCTTTACCAGTAATCTGTTTAAACAGTCATTACATTTCTTAATATTTCTATTCATTTTGTATAAACACAGTAAGAGATACCTATTTTTATTTATACCCTGGAGTAAGCTTAAAATGATCTCTGGGCTCCTGGCAAAAGGTGGCTTTTCCTGAGGACAACTCATTATATTTCATGGTGTTGCTGACTGGCCAGAGCCCACTGCTCTGGGCTGTCCAGGGTGTCCGGCCACTTTCCACTTCCTCCCATGTGGCGGGGCTCTGCCCTGAGCCTGCAGGCCGGGCCCAGTTCTGCTCTGCTCAGCTGCCTTCAGCCCTGGCTGCTCTTGGAAAAATGTTAGTCTGTTTTTCCCCTTTTCCATTCTCCCCATTCCCCCACACCACCACCTTTTTTGTATAATTAGAATCAGAGGCAGCCCCGGCTTGGAAGACACCCTGCAGGTCCTTCGTCCTGGGAGGGGAAGAACATCCCTGCCTGAGGCCGCCCATGCCAGTCAGCTGTGGCCAGCATGCTGCTGCCGCACACAGTCTGGGCTCAGGGCTCCCGGGCCCAGGATGTTAGGTGACCCTGGGGGGTGGGTGGTGGGGAGCTTGTCCGCACCAGGGGGACCTGCTGTCCAGATAACTTGGGCTTATGTCTGTTTCGTTTTTTGTTTATTTGGGGTCCACACCTGGTGTGGTGCTCAGGGCCTGCTCCTGGCAGTACACAGCTACACGGGGCAGAGCTGCTACCGCTCTCTCTGTGCTCAGCTGCTCATGAGGCGTCCGGGGAGGGAAGGCAGGTTCCAGCCCTGGCCCGCCATCCCAGTAGAGCCTCACAAGAAGCCAGAGGAACCCCCTACATCAAGGGCTGCCATCTTCAACATCCGGACTCCACAGCTCATCAGAGCTCCACCCAAGAGAAAAGCTGATCTCTCCCCATTGTGGTTCATCAGTAAATGCATGACCTGAGATCCTACCACCAAGAGTATACCACCCACATGGCAGAGCCTGGCAAACTACCTGTGTGGTATTTGATATGCCAAAATCCAGTAACAATTATAGACCTCATTCCCATGACCTGAACAAATGGTTTGAGGCTCTTCGCGTTCCTGGACCAAGCAGATGCCCTTGGACTGCACTAGCACGCCACAGGACGTATGGAGATGTTACTGGTGCCCGCTAGAGTAACAACGGGAAGACAAGTGATTACGGTCCTCAGGCCAAATTAGTTTTTTCTAACCTGAACAGGGCTCTTAATCAGTTGTTTATTTTTGGGTCATGACTGAGTTTGTTCCATGACTTATCTCTTAACTTACTTTTACTTCTTATGGTGCTTAGACTGTCCCTTGTTGAAGCCAGGGTAGCTTACTTAGACTTGCCCAGGGTCATGCAAGTCCTTCAGCAGGACCCTACTTTTGGGGTATAAGGAACTAAGGTAAATCTAAGGGCAGCTGAGGCTTAAGTCAGGTAAATATGACGGATGCCCAGGAGTAAATATTTCAGTGTCAGTTAATTTCTATATTACAGAAGCACAGCATTAACTGTCTTCCTGTGTCTATACCCAAAGAAAGGACATTACACTAACATAAAAATATGCAAAGGACATAAAGGAAAGAGAAAAGCAATATTTTACTTACATATACAAAGTGCAAAGCTAGGAGCCCGGAGCAATAGCACAGCAGGGGAGGGCATTTGCCTTTCACGCGGTGAACCCATGTTCCATCCCTGGCATACCATATGGTTCCCTGAGCACCACCAGGACTAATTCCTGAGTGTGGAGCCAGGAGTAACCTCTGAGCATCCCCGGGTAAGACCCAAAAAGGAAGAAAAAGTGCAAAGCCATCAGAAGGTTTAATTTTGTAAGTGACTGTGTCTGATTAGGAGATATTTGTGACTTACAGATAGGGGGAAGAAGGACACAAAGGAGAGGATTGGGTGTGCCCCCAGGAGCACTGGAATGGGTGTGATTCAGTTAACCCAGCCTCCCTGCAGGAGGCGAAAGGACAGCCCAGTGCTAACCTAATATTCTAGGGGCCAGAGTGATAGCACAGCAGGTAGGGCATTTGCCTTGCACACAGCCCACCTGGGTTCTATTCCCTCCCTCTTTTGCCCCCTCCCCCGCACCACCAGGAGTAACTGCTGAGCATTGTCAGGTGTGCTACCCCCCCCCATAAACCCCCTAAAATTCTAGGACCTGTAATCCAGCACTTAGAATGTCAAAGGTGCTTTCTGCAGGTGGCAGATTGGCAGATTGGCAGATCTTACCTAGAATTTAGGCAGCAACTCTCTTAATAAGGTCTTTTGATGATTTTTTGAGTATCAGTTTGCTTTTTATAAAAAAAAAGCATATTGTTCAGTGGATTAGAAATGTTTTGTTTGGTTCGGAGCAATAGTACAGCCGGTACAGCATTTGCCTTGTATGCAGCTAACCTGAGTTTGATCCCGGCATCCCATTTGGTCCTCTGAACACCGCCAGGAGTAATTCCTGAGTGCAGAGGCAGGAGTAACAACTGAACATCACCGGGTGTGACCAAAAAGAAAAAAAAAATGTGGTTTGCTGGTTTGTTCTTTTACACATATTTTTAATTAGGCTAAGAAAATATTTAGGGAAATAAATCTATTGAGAAAGAAATTAACTCTTGATTTTATGTTCATGTAATGTGCAGTGGTATAAGTATTTTCTTAATTCAAATTTTGGGGGCGGGCGCGATAGCACAGTGGGTATAGTGTTTGCCTTGCACATGGCTGACCCAGGTTCAATCCCCAGCATCCCATATGGTCCCCTGAGCACCGCCAGGAGTAATTCCTGAGTGCAGAGCCAAGAGCAACCCCTGAGCATCGCCGGTGTGGCCCAAAAAGCAAAAAAAAAAAAAAAAGTTTAAATTTGAGACTAACTAAATATCACTTCCTGCAGAGAACTAATATCATAATGTCTACTCTGCTTTGGGTCAGACACGAATGATTAATTGCCATGTCTCTGCCAACTATCTAGATTCATATTTTATCACATTTAAAAATGTTTCAAGGAGGGCCTGAGCCCGGCGGGGCGATAGCCCAGCGGGTAGGGCGTTTGCCTTGCACGCGGCCGGCTCATGCCGGCCAGGGTTCGATCCCTGGCATCCCATATGGTCCCCCGAGCACCGCCAGGAGTAATTCCTGAGTGCAGAGCCAGGAGTAACCCCTGAGCATTGCCGGGTGTGACCCAACAAGAAAATTTTTTTTTGTAAGTGCAGGCGCCCCTACACCGCTGGGCTACCGCTCCCGGCCCCTGGATGATGCTTCCTGTAGCAAAGGCAAAGCTGGCTCCAGATGGATTTTTTCTTCTTTTTTTGGGTCACACTGGCAGGCCTCAGGAATTAATTACTCCTGGCGGTGCTCAGGGGACCATATGGGATGCCAGGGATTGAACCCGGCTTGGCCCCATGCAAGGCAAACGCCCTCCCGCTGTGTTGTCACTTCGGCCCCCTCCAGATGCTTTTGCTACTGCCATTTTTCAGTGTTGGCTTCATTCCCAGGCAAAAGAGGCTTCGTAAGTGCTTGATTCATCTCCCTCAGAGTTTGTCATGGAGGAACTCCCCTACCCCTTTCATTTCCCTTTGCAGTGACTAGGGACACACACACACTGCGTGGTGCTCGGTTTAGGTCACCACACACTTTAGTTGTGCTGCTCAAACTCCGTGTGTGCACTTTGATGCCGATGGGGATTGCAGACAGTTTTGCCAAAATGGCACTGGGCATACCGGCCAGTGCTACGGATTCTACTGCGGTGGGCCAAGGAAAGGGTCTTTCTGGTCAGTATCAGCAAAACATCGTAGGGCATCTTAGCTGCCTGGCTAGGGCCCACACATACCTCTGAAATAGTCACTGTGGTTAGTGCAAGTGAGAACCAAATTTACTAAGTATCTTTTGTGCGTGAAAGTGATTTCCAAAGACAGCAGACCAAAAATAACAATAAATGATAACCAGGAAAAGTGTCCCTTGGAGAAAGTATAGGGAATAGTATTTGAATGTTGATTTGTCAGAGACGTTGTTTTACATTCTTCCCATTATTTGCTGGCTCTATAACAGGTTGGTTTGTTTATTTTTGCTTTTTTGGGTCACACCTGGCGATGCTCAGGGGCTACTCCTGGCTTTGCGTTCAGAAATTATACCTGGCTGTGCTCAAGGGAGCATATGGGCTGCCGGGGATCAAACCCAGTTTGGCCACATGCAGGGCAAATGCCCTCCCACTATGGCTCTGGCCCCCAGATCAGTTTAAAAGTTAATGAGTCAAGGTCCTGGAGATGTGGCTCAGTAGAGCTTTGGCCTTAAGTATTTATTCCTGTCTTCAGTCCCCAGTGCTACCAAAAAGGGAAATGACAACAAACCATTGTGGGTTATCTCTAACATTTCTAAAGATTCTCTAGGCCCAGCTCAATTAATCTCTTCTGAGACCTGGCCCTGGGGTCAGACAGTGACTGGGCTGAAGTAATCTTCAGGGCATATTTACATAGCCTTGGAGCAGGTGCCATTATGACTAGCTGGGTTTTCTCAAAGCATGGTTTTCTGGGTTTCCTCAGAGCCTGGTGACTGGTTTCCAAGCATGAGCCAAAAAGAACCACACGAGCTGTGTTCCTGTACCTCTTAACTCACAAGTCATAGCACTAACTTTTGCCTCGTCTTAGAATAGCGGGGCTCAATGGGGAGTGAATACACACCTACCTCTTGAAAACTTGTTCTTACAGTTTATTCAGAAAGATTGGTCAGTTTTATTGTTCTTAATTGCATTGCCAGTCATATGATAAAAACACTAATCTAGTTCTATTTGAGGTGTACTACAGGGGTAAGGCACTGGCTTTGTGTTTGATCCTGGCAGTGCTCAGGGGACCCATGGGCTACTGACTACCTATCTGGCCAGTCATTCAATGCCTGTTTTGCAATGTCAGGGACTGCCAAGGCCACATTGGTATATGCCGGGAACTGCTGAACCTGCAGACGGGACCAAGTACATGCTAGTCTTGCACTTTTTTTTTTTTTTTTTTTGCTTTTTTGGGTCACACCGGCAATGCTCAGGGGTTACTCCTGGCTCTGCACTCAGGAATTACTCCTGGCGATGCTCAGGGGACCATATGGGATGCCGGGATTGAACCGCACAGGCCGGCCGCGTGCAAGGCAAATGCACCCTACCCGCTGGGCTATCGCTCCGCCCCTAGTCTTGCACTCTTAACCCCACAGTATTGTCTCTGCAACTGCTCATTTTCAAATAGGTTAACAATATTATAAAAAATATATATATATATATATATATATATATATATATATTAATTTTCTCACTTTTAAATGTCCTAGAGTTTAAAAAAAAAACAAGCAAACATATACCCTGTTCTGTAACACTGTTATGGCTTAGTAAATGGCACTTGATCACTTGACATCCCGTTGTTCATCGATTTGCTCGAGGGTGGCGCCAGTAACATTTCCATTTGACCCTATCATGTGCCAGAGTAGCCCAATGGCATTTGGTTGCTTCAGGAATGCGAAGAGCCTCAAACCGTTCCTTCAGGGTCTTGACAAGGAAGTCTGACCATCTTGCAGGTGGGCCGCCACGTGATCTTTTTTTTTTTTTTTTTTTGCTTTTTGGGTCATACCCAGCAATGTGCAGGGGTTACTCCTGACTCTTTGCTCAGGAATTAGTCCTGGCGGTGCTCGGGGACCACATGGGATGCCGGGGATCAAACCCAGGCCGGCATAGGCCGGCCGCGTGCAAGGCAAACGCCCTACCCCACTGGGCTATTGCTCTTCACATGATCTTTTGACGTCCCGTGGGATCCAGTTGGTAAGGGCACTAGTCCAGCTGTCATCTCCAAATCGCATTACATGTCCAGCCCATCTGATTTTCGATGCCTTGGCAAATGAGACAGCGTCCCTAACTCTGGATTGTTGACGGAGGTTGGAGCTCCAGATTCCTTCTCTCGCTTGAGTGAGGCGTGATATTCCAAGCATAGCTCCCGGGACCACCGGGGTCCCCAACACCACCAGGAAGCGAGTTCCCTTCTACCTCTGAAGCTGGCGGGGAATGGATAAAAACTCAGGAATGGTCACAGTTTTAAAAGACTTTACTATCACAGGTTCTGATATACAATCCAAGAACAGGAAAATCCCCAGACTCTGGGTTCCTAGCTGGGCCCCGACCATGTGTAGGCCAAGATGGCTGCCACCACGTGTTGAAGCCCAATAGAGAACGAGAGAAGACGGAGATGCAAAATGCTAAGGGAAGCGAAAATGGCAAAAAGGCCCCTTTTCTTTCTTCTAGCTTATTTTGTAGACAGAAGCCTGCCAAAATCTTCCAGTTGGGCTGGGCTGTCTAGAGATGAAGCCAGGCAGTTGACCCTTTTGAAGTGCAGATCTTCAGGTGGGCCTTTATGGCTGAGCTTCACAAAACCCAGAGCTGATTCCCTGAGGCAAAATCTCCTAGCAGAAGAGGAGGGGCTGCATCTCTGAACCAGAAAGCAGTTCAGAATGTAATTGGTAGGAAATGACATTAATACCTTTTACCATGAATTTATAGCTAGCAGATCCCAGACTCTGGATCCCTCTAAGGTCCAAAATCCATCAGAATAATTCACTTTGGCATTACCTTTAGAGTCAGAGACACATTAGTTTGCCCGGAGGCGCACTGGCATGTTTCTGAACTAGGAGAATTGATTACATTACGGTTGATCCAATGTAGCCAAGCCCTCTTGGGATATCTACATGTATGTCCCACGCGGAAACCTGTGAGAACAGAATATTTATCTGGGGCAAGCGAGGTTCATGATAAAAATGTTTATGCCATATAAAATTATGAAATCAGTCCAATTCTGCCCAAACTCCCATTGTGTCTGCTCCGGATTCCCCAGAGACAGGGAGCAGCTCTCCACATAAGCTGAGAGTAGCTGGAGGCTAAGGCTCAGGAGGGCTGTCACCCAACACTCCTGCAACAGTGAGTGGAGTACCAGTCTTCTGGCCCCCTTTCTTCTTCTTCCTCCGCCTCTCACCCAGTACACTTCTGCACTTTCCAGTCATTTGTGCATGGATTGGGCTCTCTTACCAGAGGGACATTGTGTGGACATTGCTATTTATAACTTCCCAGGATCTTTTTCCTTTTGTTTAAACACCGTGAATTACAAAGTTGTTCACAGTACAGTTTAAGGTATTCAGTATTTCAGTACCAGTCCCCCACCCTCAAGCCTGCTCCCTTAGCAGGCTCTGATTATTTACTTTGTATTGCTTACTACAGCGGATCTCTCTTAATGATGGTGTGTCAGTATTGTGACCGCTACACCCCAGGAGCTCCAAAATCTTTATAACAGGGTGATAAAGGTGGAGTTAAAATTTTAACTGTGTGTTCACTTTGGGAAATGGGGTGACTGCTGGCCTTCCGGTAGTATGAGTTGGGTGGGAAGGGAGCCCAATCCCGACTTGGTGAAAGCCTGGAGATTTCCAGTCCACAAAACCCAAGTACCTGAGTTTTCCATCAACTTAATTTTTCGGGTGGAGCTCGCCCAAGCAGTGAAGTCTGACCTTGAGCATGGTGGTGATTGTGGAGTGTGAAGGTTTTCGGCTGCTGGGATGGGTCAGATCCAAACCCGTCCCCCTCCGAATTGCCCATTTGATTCAGCCTAGTGGACCGGGGCATCTCTGCACATTATTGGTCTCTTTCGAGATTTATATATGAGTCTCTGGATCATGGCCTGTGAATGAGCTTTACTGTGGTCTCAGATCTCCTTTGTTTATGGGTTTCCGGAATGTGGTTAGTAAGTGACCCTGTATGGTTGAGCCAGAGGTGGTTTGTGGGTGTGGCTTCCACATACCTAACTGGTGTGGTCTAACTTCTCGGAGACTTAGTCCTGAGTGGTTGGGGACTGGTCGGGGACTGGTCGAGGCACTGTGGTGATTTTGTTACCAGGAAGCTGGAGTGGGCCTGCCCCGCCAGCACTGCCGCACCTTCTGGGACTCAGCCACCACGGCCGTGCCACACCAGGTCTGGATTGGGACCAGAGCCAGGGCTGCTGCCATTCGTGATCTGGGCGCTCCGGGTGTGAGACTGGGCCCTCCTGTATCTCCAGACAGTTGTTGCTCAGGGAAACCTCTGTTGCTTGCTGAGCCCGGCGTGGGCTGGTCGCTGAAGGAAGCAGCGGTTTGACCTGCTGGCACCGAATGAATCTCCAGGAACCAGAGCGCCTTGGTAGCTCAACTCCCTCCGCCCGCAGTGGTATTGAGTTGGACCCAGAATGCCTTTTTCAGTCTTTTCTAAATTGTCGTCACACCTAGTGCTGAAAGCCGTCGGGCCAATAACCATGGATGCTGTTTCCCTCATCCCAACGCCACCCACTCCTGGCTGTGACCGGCTGTTCTCCTTTAATGGTTCTCCCCAAGTCAGGACTTCCACAGGGCCCCCACACTCACTAAGAAAGGTTTTGGCCTTACCTGCTGCTCAGAGAGCACTGAAAGCCACCGTTTCTGTGCCAGCTCTAGCACTTGCTGCTGTGTTGCCGCCATCTTGCCGCCCTCACCTGCCCAGGACCTTTTTTTTTTTTTTTTTTTTTTTTTTTTTGCTTTTTTGGGTCACACCTGGCAATGCTCAGGGGTTATTCCTGGCTCTGCGCTCAGAAATCACTCCTGGCGGTGCTCGGGGGACCTTATGGGATGCCGGGATCGAACCCAGGCCGGCATGAGTGGGCCAGCGTGCAAGGCAAACGCCCTACCCACTGGGCTATTGCTCTGGCCCCTGCCCAGGACCTTTTGAAAACTGCCCCCCCTTACAGATCTGGATAGTCTGAAAATTGTGAGCCCACTTGCATTAGTTGTGGGTATGAGATTGAGGTTCCCTTAGTCATATGGACCTTTGGTGTTGAAGTGCTGATGTGAGCAATATAAAACAGTAGTGAGTATTCAGAGTTACTCTGCCCAACACAGTAGCCATACATGAATTAAAATTAACATGAAAGTTCCTCAGTTGTTGGGGACCAGAGAGATAGTAAAGAGGGTAAGGCATTTGTCTGATGTGGGTTCAATCCCCAGCACCCCCCCCCCAGTATGGTCCCCTGAGTGTCGCGCTGACAACTATAAGCCCTAAGTATAGCCAGGTGTGGCCCAACATCAAAACACAAGCCAAAAGTTTCTCCATTCCACTAGCCATATTTCAGTTGCAGAACAGGAGTAGGACACATATAAAAATACTGGCCCTCTATGTGAAGGCCCTGGGATCCATTTCTGGCACTTTGACCCCTGCATTGTGAGAATTATCTTTAGGTAGGGTCCCCAAACCAACACTCCGCAGACTAGGAGGTTGAGACCAGGGCGGAGGCATTTGCCTTGCACACAGCCTACTTCACTTAGATCGTGGCACCGCATAGGATCGCAGAGCACTGCCAGAGACGATCCCCATGCACCACCAGGTATGGATGCCACCCGGTTGCCACCTATGATTAATAAACATGCTGATGATGATTGCTAATAACACAGAATGTTCTCGACATGTGTGGACAGTTGCCAACAAAGGAGCTAAGTGCATTTTAGCTAGAGGAAGGGAAGCTCCGTCAACAGTGCTGGGAAAACAAGACAGACACATGCAAAAATAATAATAAGCATAAACAACCTAAACTGGACCTAGGTAATTTTGAATGGATTGAAGACCTCCATGTTAAATAGACTTATAACCATGAAATACCGTGAAGGAGAAGCCAGAGAGTGCAGTGGGTTGGAAGATTGCATTGCATTCAGCAGCCTGGTCAGTTCCTGGCACTGTATATAGTCCACCCCACCCTGCCCAGGGCTGCCTGGAGTCAGCCCTGAATGTAGCTGAAGTGTCCTGAAAACAAACATATGGTTGGGTCTGAGCAACAGTACAGTGGGTAGGGCATTTGCCTCACATGCAGCTGGCTTGGGTTTGATCCTGGTGCTTCTAAGGTTCCTCGAGCCCTTCCAGGAGTGTTCCCTGAGTGCAGAGCCAGGAGTAAGCCCTCAGCACCACACAAAAACCAAATAGAGGGAAACAATTCTACATGATACGGCCTCAGAGGAGTCTAAAGTGATTTGACACATTTGACAAAAATCTAGCCAAGATCTTTATATTTAATTTAATTTTACTTACTTTTAATCAGACAGCCCTGCCTCTGCTCTTTGTTGAAGGAAGGCATTGAGCAGAATGTCATCCTTTAAAATTGGTATGCTGGATTAATATATCAGTTGGATAGACCTCATTCCCATGACCTGATGATTTTTTTTTTTTTTTTTTGCTTTTGGGGTCACACCCAGTGATGCTCAGGGTTACTCCTGGTTCTTCTCTTAGGAATTACTCCTGGCGGTGCTCAGGGGATCATATGGGATGCCAGGGATCGAACCTGGGTCAGCCGCTTATAAGGCAAACACCCTACCCACTGTGATATCACGCCGCCCCTGAACGGAAGGTTTGAATGGTTTGAGGCTCTTCGTGTTCCTGGAATGAGCAAATGCCCTTGGGCTACACTGTCACGTAACAGGATGTATGGAGATGTTACTGGTGCCCACTTGATGAATGACAGGAAGACAAGTGATACAAGTGAAGTCCTCTTCTTCCCCCTCATCTATGAGATCAAGTTAAGCCTTAACTTGCATGAAGTAGAAATAATGGACATAAAAACAAAAAAAAAGCTTTATGGGGGTTAGAGATAGTGTAGCAGAAAGGTTAGAGAGATAGTATAGCAGGAAGGACACTTGCATGCAGCCCACCAGGGCTAGTCCCCAGCATCCCTGGTTCACTCAGCACCTCCAGGTGTGACACCCCCAAAAAAAAAAAGTTGGCATCATTCAGTTTCAGAACATTTCTATTACTGCACAAAGACATTCTTCGCCTTCACCTTTTGCAGGTCCTTCCTTCAGTCTCAGGGTATGATCTACTCTGAGCCTCCGAAAAGAATCTGTGTCACAGGCCTTCCTTGTGAAGATTTTCCCCCTTTGTTTTGGTCCACAACCAGCTGTGCTCAGGACGCTGCATTCGGGGATCTTTTTTAGTGGTGCTCAGAGGACCAAGTGGGATGCTAGGGATTGAAGCTGGGTTTGTGGCTTGCAAGGGCAGTGCCTACCTACCAACCAGTTCCTCATGTGTTTGTTTTTTTTTTCCAGACTGCAAGCTTCCTGTCTTGATGCCACTCTCACTTTGCTACCTTAGCACCTCAGGGTTTATATTTGCCAGGGAGTTTCTCCACTACCGGTTTAGGAGTTAGCTCTGAGCCAGTAGCACTCATGCGTGTGCTTGCCAGCTTACAAAATGCTGTGGGTTTTTCCTTTCCCATTTTGCTCCATTCCTCCCGTATGGGTGTACTTTTAATGCTTTAGTGTCTTTCTGATGGAGTTTCAGGAATGAGTGGGAGGTAAGTTGCCTTTTTTCAATTATTGAAGATTACATACAGAAAGTCTAAAATTTCCAGAAATTAGTTACCACGGGGAGATGCAGAACTCTAACCAGCTCTGGTGTGAAAAACATGCCAGCAAGTATGTGCTGGTCTCTCCCATCAGGGCCTCTAGGACAGCTGCAAACAGCTCCACGTGTGCATGCGCAGGCTTCTAGTGCTATTGGCTAACTTGGCTTCTGCCCCGCATTTTTTGAGTTTTTTCGTGTGTGCAAGTTTATCTTCCATCAGAAATGTAAAGAACTGGGCTGTGGCTCAGTGGTAGGTCCATGTCTTAAATGGTAGGTCCATGTTATGAGGCCCTAACTTTGATCCCTACCACTGAAAGACAAAAACAGAAACCATAGACTTTAAAGGCTCAAGGTTGGTCTCCTGGGCCTCTCTTCAGCATTCTCCCTGCTTCTGACTCAAGACCTTCTAAGTCTTTTTTTTTTTAATTGCTTTTTGGATCATACCTGGTAATGCTTAGGGGTTATTCCTGGCTCTGCACTCAGGAATTACTCCTGCCAGTGCTCGGGGGACCATATGGGATGCTGGAGATCAACCCTGGGTTGTCAGTGTGCAAGGCAAACACCCTACCCGCTGTACTTTCGCTCTGGCCCCGACCTACTGACTCTTAATCCTTTGTTTTCCCCATAGGATCATGGATTTCCCTGGACACTTTGAACAAATCTTCCAGCAGCTGAACTACCAGAGACTTCATGGGCAGCTCTGCGACTGCGTCATCGTGGTGGGGAATCGACACTTCAAAGCCCACCGCTCTGTGCTCGCCGCCTGCAGCACGCATTTCCGGGCCTTGTTCTCCGTGGCTGAGGGAGACCAGACCATGAACATGATCCAGCTGGACAGTGAGGTGGTCACAGCGGAGGCCTTTGCCGCGCTGATCGACATGATGTACACCTCCACGCTCATGCTGGGGAGAGCAACGTGATGGACGTCTTACTGGCCGCCTCACACCTGCACTTGAACTCTGTCGTGAAGGCCTGCAAACATTACCTGACCACCAGGACGCTGCCCATGTCCCCACCCAGTGAGCGTGTCCAGGAGCAGAGTGCCCGCATCCAGCGCTCCTTTATGCTGCAGCAGCTGGGGCTGAGCATCGTCAGCTCAGCCCTCAATTCCGGCCAGGGGTGGGGAGGAGCAGCCGGCACCCCTGAGTGCATCCATGCGCAGTAACCTGGACCAGCGGACGCCCTTCCCCCATGAGACGCCTTCACAAGCGCAAGCAGTCGGCTGAGGAGCGGGCCCGGCAGCGCCTCCGCCCGCCTTGGATGAATCTGCCATTTCCGACGCCACGCCTGAGAGCGGGCCGCCTGCAGTGCACTCGCGGGGAGGAGTTCTTCTCTCCAGATTCTCTGAAGATGGTGGATAACCCGAAGGCTGACGGCATGACTGACAACCAGGAGGACAGCACCCTCCTGTTTGACCAGTCGTTTGGTGCTCAAGAGGATGTCCAGGTGCCCAGCCAGTCTGACAATAGTGCTGGCAACATGGCGTCACGTGCAACTCAGGTGGAGACCAGCTTTGAGCCAGAAGCCACAGCGGAGAAAAGTGGGTTTCAGTGTGAAAACCCTGAGGTTGGTCTTGGGGAGAAGGATCACATGAGGGTGGTGGTGAAGTCGGAGCCCCTGAGTTCCCTGAGCCTCAGGATGAGGTGAGTGACGTGACCTCACAGGCCGAAGGCAGCGAGTCTGTGGAGGTGGAGGGAGTGGTGGTCAGTGCCGAGAAGATTGACCTCAGCCCTGAGAGCAGTGACCGGAGCTTCTCCGATCCGCAGTCTAGCACTGACAGGGTTGGCGACATCCACATTTTGGAAGTGACAAATAATCTAGAACATAAATCCACTTTCAGCATTTCAAATTTCCTTAACAAGAGCAGAGGCAGCAACTTTAGTGCCAATCAGAACAATGATGATAATATCCCAAACACCACCAGTGACTGCAGGCTAGAGGGCGAGGCCCCGTATCTGTTGAGTCCAGAGGCTGGGCCTGCAGGCGGGCCCTCCTCTGCCCCCGGCTCCCATGTGGAGAACCCCTTCAGTGAGCCTGCAGACTCCCACTTTGTACGGCCCATGCAGGAAGTGATGGGCATGCCCTGCGTGCAGACCTCAGGCTACCAGGGAGAACAGTTTGGCATGGATTTTTCCAGGTCTGGTTTGGGCCTCCACTCCTCCTTCTCCAGGGTAATGATGGGCTCCCCCAGAGGCGGAGCCAGCAACTTTCCGTACTACGCCGCATAGCTCCCAAAATGCCGGTTGTAACCTCTGTAAGGAGCTCACAGATCCCTGAAAACCCGGCCAGCTCCCAGCTACTGATGAATGGGGCCACGCCCTCCTTTGAAAACGGCCATCCTTCCCAGCCTGGCCCTCCACAGTTGACCAGGGCATCTGCTGATGTCCTGTCCAAGTGCAAGAAGGCCTTATCAGAGCACAATGTCTTGGTTGTTGAGGGAGCTCGCAAGTATGCCTGCAAAATCTGCTGCAAGACTTTCCTGACCTTGACAGATTGCAAGAAGCACATCCGTGTTCACACGGGCGAGAAGCCCTATGCCTGCCTCAAGTGCGGCAAGAGGTTCAGCCAGTCCAGCCACCTGTACAAACATTCCAAGACCACCTGCCTGCGCTGGCAGAGCAGCAACCTTCCCAGCAGCCTGCTCTAACACCAGCCCCCGAGGGTGCCCGCCTGCTCCGACACCAGCCTCCCGGAGGCAGGACCGGAGTGGGGCGCTCTTCCTGTTGGGGGCTATTGCCTGTGGGTTGCAGACTTGGATTGGTAAGGGGAGATCTTGCCCGTGTAGCTCTCAGCTGCTGTTTCCAGGTGAAAGGCAGGCTTTCAGAGAGGGCTCTCCCCCCCAGCCGAAGTTCTTCCTTAGCATTGAGTCAGAAAGTAGTTAATAGATGTTAAAAGTGGCACATTGATACATTAATAACTTCAGTGCAAAAAAAAAATTTTAGCAATTTTTATAAAACTCTGTGAAACATTTAATCCTCCTATCCCCTTGGATGGGAATATTATACCTGTACAATGATGCAAAATGCACTTAAGTGTAACTAGTTGTGGCAACTTGGTGTCTTGTCTACAAGGAAAACCCTTGAGGACATGCCTGGCCGCCATCAATGCTTTAAAGTGTCTCAGGAGCTAGTCCTGGGCCTCCAAAAGTACTGTATTTTTTTATTTCTGATCTGCAGTCACACTGTAGATGGTGCTGACACTGGCCCAGAGCGAGCGCTTTCTGGACTTTAGGTGTATATACTTTAAACAAGATTACTGTTGGATGTTTTAACCATTTTCCCGGTTTTGCAAAGTTGTAAATGGAGTAAGAACTTGTAGGGAGTGACAGGTAAGGTGTTGTTTCTGTATGTGCCGCTTTAGGGATATTCTAACTAACTTGTATAATATAGTCACGGTTTCACGTTTGGAAGTCAGAAACGAGCTAGTGTTTGTCTTTGTTCTGATGTGGACTCATGTCGTGTGGGCCGGCCCTGGTGGGTCTCCCTTTGCTGCGCCCAGTCCCCCCTAGGCACACCTCGCCCACAGACAAACCAACCTGTGCCCATCGCATCTTAGCTCTCCTGCCCCACCTGGCCTCTCTTCCAGGTGCAGATAACCATCCTCAGTTTCGGTAACCAAAAGTCATGCCAGTCCCACCAGGCCTTTTATTCCTGGTAAATGCTAGAGTTTAAAAGTATAGATCCTGAACTTTCGTCCCCCAGCCTGGTACTTGATGTTTAAGATCCTTTTGAAATCCAAACCTGGCTATGTTCATGGTTTTCCCCAGGCTCTCTAAGAGGTGCATGGTCCAGAGCAGTCATGTCCTGAGCAATAGCTGAGACCGTCACTGCCCAGGCCGTCGTGTTGCTTTTTCTTGACCTTGTGCTATCTGGGCTGCTGGTGCTCCCGGGTGGGGCTATGTCCTGGCTCTGTGCTTTCAGGGAGCACCTTGGCCAGTGTTCTTAGAGTTCATTCATGCACACTCGTGAGCTTTTTCTGTACGCAGCAGTCTTAGATACACCAAATCATCTTGTGTAATGGAGAGAAAGCCTCAGTTTGGTTGGGAAAACTATGTAGAACTTGACCAGAAAAAAAAATCCTGTTTTTGTCTAGTAACCTGGCACGTGCTGTTTTACACGTCTGTCTTGATTAACTTCGCAGTAGTCTTAGTGTGCTGAGCATCTTCCAGGAACGGTTTTTGGGAGGAGCGCCTTGGAGGCCTCAGTGGAACTCTCCTGCCTGGCTGGGGGTGTAGGAGAACGGTGGGGTGGGAGTGTGAAAATCACCTGGGAGTGGTGTGAGGCCACGCTTCAGCTGCCCCTCTGCGTGAGCTGAGCACCAGCACTGGGAGGGATTGACTCTGGGAAGGAGGGAGGTAAGCAGAGATCAGGAGCGGCCCTCGGGGCTCTGGGCGAGCAGAGCCGGACCCCTATCCTGCCAGATGGAATCTGAAATCTCTCATCTACCTCTTCGTTCTTATGTGTGAGGAGCAGGTGTACGGGCCAGCGTCCTCATTACACTCTCCAGCACTTACACTAAGAATTCAGCTCCCCTGGAAACCAGTGTGAACGTTCCTATGGTCTGTAGATCCTACCTAAATTAGAAATGACGTTGGGTTCTGGGGTTTGGCCTGTTAGCCTTAACTTCAGCCAGGCATCTTCACTTCTGGTGATCAAATCATAAAGTTCTATTAATCTGGCCCCATGTCAGTGGTGCTATGCTGGTCATAATTTGAGATTTCAAAATAAAAATGCTACATTCATGCCTCTAATATGTGTTTGCTTTTTCCTTTGTATTTTTTTTTTTTTTTTGGGGGCACCTGTGATGCTCAGGGCTTATTCCTGGCTCTGTACTCAGGTCCTGGCAGGGACCCTGGGGATATTATGGGAGCTGGGATCAGGCACCTGACCCCCGTTCCTGTGTGTGCTTTGCCTTTGCTTGTGAGGTTAGAGTTACAACACATGGGGAGATGTCTGGGCCAGTATATATTTAAAGCAAATTGCCTAAAAAACACTGATGCTGCCTGTTAATCGGTCCTGGCCGTCTCCCCTGCCTCTGCTGTCTGAGCTGCAATCACTGGCATTTTGCTCGCTTTTCCCCAGTGCTGCTCTGAGGACCTGCTCCCGTCAGCCACAGGTTGAAATCCTCACCAGCCAGTTGGGCTGGGGCCCAAGTCCTTGTCAGGACCAAGGCTTCTGCAGTGCAGGTGGCCTGGCCTTGGGGAGCAGAGGGGGAGGGAGTGGGGGGACGATGAAAGGGAACCTTGAGGGGTCAGGGTAGAGGTCAGCATAGACAAAAGGGAGCAAAGTACAGATGCTGAAACGAATCTAAAAATGAGGGCCCAACCGAGTTCAGTTACTCTTTTTTGGGGGAAAGGGTATTGGGCCACTCCTTGCGGTGCTCAGGGATCACCCCTGGTGGTGCTCTGGACCACGAGGGTGCCAGGGATCCAAGCCAAGGCCCTTCCCCACTGTCCTAGCTCTGCAGCCCGCCCAGTTACTCCTGATGGAGGAAACCCCAAGTTAGGCCCTGGTGGCGTTCTCTCCTGTGGAGTCTGGGTTTGCCCCAAAGGTCATGGCCACTGAGTTCACAGTGGGAAGAGGCCTCCCCTACTTGGTGGGGACACTATAGTGGGACAGAGGGTGACGCAAAGAGGCGTGGGTGGCTTCTAATGACACTGGTACGGGGTGCCCTGACTGAGAGGGCCACAGAGGTGCTTCTCATCTGCTTCCCCAGTCACAGGCCGAGACAGTCTCCGAAACTTTACTAGAACATGCTGGAGCAGGGCTGGCAAACCAAGCCTGGGCACGTCTGCCAGAATCCAGGGCTCCGGGGTCCACCTGGCTACAGCTTGAGCTCACTGGGCATCGGCTCCCCTCTCAGGCCGGCCAGCAGGTTGTTAGCTGCCAGCAGGGACATGGTGTTCCGGGTTCCGTGGGTGGCACTGCCAATGTGGGGCAGGATCACTGGAAGGGAGAAGAGGGAGGTGAGAAACGGGTTCTGTTGGAGGCTGCTACCCACGAACCTTTCTCCATGGCATGTGCCAGCCAGGACGGCGGGAGCCTGCCTCATTTGCCCCTTGTCCTGTTTCTCCCTGAGCTCAGAGGGACAGTGCAAGGACTACTGGAACCCAGGCGCAGTGACGGGGTGTGTCCTAACCCGGGAATGTTCTGTAGAAGAGGAGGCACCTGGGGCCCATGAGACCCAGCCCTTCCATTAGTAGAGCAGCTGGCGCCTAGCTGGGGGTACAGCAGGGATCCCCCACCCTGTACCTGTGAAGGAAGCAGTATCTGGGGAAGGGGACAGGGTGCCAGCTGCGGGCAGAAGTCTTGCCTCCATGGCTAATGAGCCTTTTCAGGCAGTGGGGGAGGACGGGGAGTTCCCAAGGGCTGCGCAATGAGCCCGGGGAAGGCAGCAAGGCCCCTTCCTGGCACATGAAGGAGGGCACCTGGTCCCAAAGCAGCAGCCCTTCCGCCCATGGCGACTGGCTGAAGATGGACCAAGCTTGCCATAAAGAAGTTAGGCGTGACACCCTTCACCATGCCCTGCAGTGGGCTGCGCTTCTGGCTACATCAGGCCCAGCAGCTCCAGAGGCAAGTGGAAGGCCCACCTAGCCACTGACCTGACGCAGAAACGGGAGCCCAGCTTCCTATGTGTGTGCAATCTCTCCCCGTGACACCGTGGGCAGCCACTGCACTGGGCTGTTCCCAAGGGAGATCCTTGTGAAAGTACCTGCTATGGGGTGGGGGGCTGGGCATAGTGACAGAGCCCTACCGCTACACTAACAGGCCACGCACTGACCGGTCACAGCATAAACAGCGTGGCCCCTGCCGGGGGTCCCTTCACGTTGGGTCACACTACCTGGCGGAGCGTCTCCCCCGCACCACCCCCCACTGCTGTGCTCCCTCAGGGCGAGGCGCGGGTCTTACCACAGTTCTTCAGGCTCAGGAGAGGATGGTCTGTGGGCAGGGGTTCTGGGGTGGTCACATCTAGGCCTGCACCTGCAATCCGCCCACTGGCCAAGGCCTGGTACAGGTCATCCTGCTTCACCACGTCCCCCTGGGAAGGACAGAATGAGGTGGGTGGCCCTGAAGCTCCCCCACCTGGTTACTTTCAGAGCAGAACCCATGGAATGAGCAAACTGCATCAACCTGGCTCTTGGCACCGACTTTTCAAAAGACATTTGGGCCACACCGGGGTGCTCAGGGCTTACTCCTGGCTCTGCGCTCGGGTCACTCCTGGCAGGCCTCGGGGAACATATGGGGTGCCAGGGACTGAACCCGAGTTGGCTGAGTGTAAGTGCCCTACCTGCTATATTACCCTTCAGCCTGGCACTGACTGGAAATGAGTGTCCCCAGGGGGCCCCAGGACCACATCTGGCGACAAGACCAACCCTGCCTTTTGTTTGAATGTGAAAACCTCCGGTTTCCAGAGCTGCTCGGGGAAGGGTGAAGGGACGCTGCTCAGAGCCCTCCAGAGTCGCGGCATCAGAGGGAACTCGGGTCTCATGCCAGCAGTGCCCACGCTGGCTCCCCGGCCTGACCCTGCCTTGGAATGCAGCCAGCCTCATGTGTCGCTCTGTATGGGGGGCCCCTTCTCACACCACCCCAGCCCCACGCCTCTCGCAATGGGACCCAGGCCAGCACCTCAGACTGTCTCAGATCCCCTCTCCTGGCACTCGGGGTCTGGTACTGGCACCGACTGTTGTGGGGACAGTTTTCCCAAGTCTTCTCTTGGGTGGGGCCCGTCCAGCTGTTTCTGATCTGGCTGGTACCGGGATCACCTGCCTAACAAGGGCATTGGCCCAAGGTACATCTTTCTGCACATGCCCAAGCGGGCACACAGAACCCACCTATCAGGAAGTTTGGATCTGCCAGGGACTTCATGTCGTGTGTGCAATATACCAGGCAGATGAGCAAACAGCAGCACACACCTGTGCACGCATGAGCCTGGCTGCCTGTTCCCAGGTCCCCTCTCCTGTAGCTGAGTTTCAGAGCCTACAGCCTCTGGGGTGGCTGGCCCCCAGGGTCCACTGCCCAGGGCCCGGCTGTCTACCTCCACACTGAAGTCACAGCGATGAAGGGCTGTAGAGGAGGGAAGGGGGACCACACCCATCACTTTCCTGGCAGTTTGGTGGCTCAAACGCCACCAGAGGACATTTGAGGAATCGAGACAACTTGGCTTTTGGTCGGACTCCCCAGGAGCCCCAACGCTCCTGCAGTCACTAGCTCTGGACTCACTCAGCCAGTACTGCATGGGCCAGCCCTGCCCGGGTACAGGAACCTGGTAGATCACTGCCATCACCTGTTGCAACCTGATGAACCCCAATCATGCTGCTGACCCATCTGGAGGCGCTCTCCTGGCCCTTCCGGCTCACTTATGGCACACAGAACAGCTTGAGGTCCTGTCCAACACCCACAGGGAAGTCTCAGGGGCAGCGGCACTCCCATCTGGGGGGCCTGGGGTACCTGCTGATATTGACAAACACCGCCGTGTTCTTCATCCTCTGGAAGAAGTCCTTGTTGCAGAGGCCCTTGGTGGCTGGGGTTAAGGAACAGGCCACGACGATGAAATCGGATTCAGCGGCCAGCTGGCTGGTGGGCACTAGGGGACAGGAGCGCACTCTCAGCTGCAGAATCACAGGCGTGGGTGGGGGTTCCCTGTCCTCCCCTGCTGGGACAACTGACAAGAACCCACAGCCGGGTGGGGTGCCGGCCGTGACATCACTCATTCACCCTCTGGTTGAGCAGACAGGGAAACTGAGGCCAAAGAGGGGCGCACGCTGTGTCAGGACCACACAACACAGTGGGGTCTGGGCCCGAGGACCCGTGAGGAACAGGTGAGGAACACACTTTCCAACAGGTGAGGAAATGTGGAGTCCAGCCTGTATGTGTGCCTCGGCAGAAGCGGCCGGTGAACTGAGGGACGCTAAGGCAAGTCCCGACTCTCCCCAGGCTGTCTGCCCACAAAGGAGCCAGTGGTGACAAGACCAGAAGCTAGAGACTCGCATGCCCGCTTGGCATGAAGACCTCGTGTGGCCTGTGTATGCCGAGGGGGGCAGGTCACGTGATGCTGAGCGACACTGAGGCTGGTACACAGGGGAGCCTGGGCTCGTGTTCTGGGTGCAGAAATGTTGCCATGGTGGCGAGTGGGCACAGCTGGGGCTTCAGTGCAAATCCGGGTGCTCCTTACCAAACTCCGCCTGGAACTCCGCGGCTTCCTGGGGCCGGGGCTGGCGCCCGCTGTACAAAAACCTCTGGGCGAAAGGCTTCAGGCGCCGGGCTATGGCCTGACCTGCAGGAAGGGAGTCAAGGTTGGTCCCTGCTGCACCCTTCCCCAGCACCCACTGAGGTCTGACCTCCGTTGCTGCTGCCCAGGGCGCCAGCAACTGTGGTGGCACCATTCTAACGCCACAAGACCAAGCTGCTTGTTCGTGCGGCCGTGGCCAGATTTGTGAGTCCGTGGCCAGTGGCCTGCTGGGACCACTGATTCCTGAGAATTCCCAAGTCCACTGCTTCTGGAACCCAAGTCCAGGGGCCCAGAACCCAAGTCCAAGCCCAGAACCTGAGTCCGAGCCCAGAACCCCATCTACTGCCGCTGTTTCTGCAGGGCCCAGCCCCTCCCCCCACACACACCCAACTGCCCAATGGGATTCCAAGGAACCCTGGTTGGGTTTTGGATTTTTTTTTTTTTTTGCATTTTGGGTCACATCCGGCGATGCTCAGAGGTTACTCCTGGCTCTGCACTAACAAATTACTCCTGGCGGTGCTTGGGGGACCATATGGGATGCCAGGGATCAAACCTGGGTTGGCCACGTGCAAGGCAAATGCCCTACCCGCTGTGCTATTGCTCCGGCCCAGGGGTTTTGGATTTTCTCCCCCTTTTTTTGATAGGACCAGATCCAGTGGAGCTGGGGGTGGGGCCACGGCACGGCAGGGGCTGGCACTTCGGGGCCTTGGAGGAGCCATGCACATATTCCCCCACTTGGGCCCTCTCATGTGGCTTTGTGAAGCTGTGCCTTGGTTGCGGTGACTTCCCGGCATAGGCGCAATGTGCTGGTGTCGCGAGGAGCCCTGCGAGAGGCTGGTCATCGTGCAGAGCCCCGGGGCCAGGGCAGGAAGGCAGCGGGAGCTCACCTATGCGGCCCAACCCGATGATGCCGACGGTGCTGTCCGTCAGGCCGTGGCCACACATCCACAGGGGCTTCCAGGACGTCCAGCCGCCGCTGCAGGAGGAGGTGGATGAGAGAGGATGGACCTGCCCTTGGGTCTAAAAGCTCAGAGCCCAGGCTGCCTGGGGCCATGCACTGCTGAGCCCACTGGCCGAGCACATGTGGCACCTGCATCTCCCCTCCTGGGGTGCGGACTTCCGTGCTTTCACACCTACTGCCGGGAGGCTTGCACCGAGGCTCCCTCTGCCCTTGGAGAAGCCGCGTTCTCTCGAGCACGGTACTCTCTTCCCTTTCTTCCCCGTCCTTCCCTTCCTAAAAACCCTCCAAATAAATACAGCTTGTGTTTTCTATAAAAAAAAGTTAAAAAACAAATAAAAGCCCAAAACCGACACGAGTGATACGGAGTACCCTGGTCTGTCCCCACTGCAGGCACGTAACAGAAATGCTGCTGCCCCAAAGCTGCGGGGCCCTGGGGCTCCTCATCCTGTTCTGCAGAAGGGAGATCTGAGGTCAAAAACCACTCATCGGCCTGCGGTCACAGAATCTCAGTGTGTCAGGGGCAGCACCGGGGGCTTCAGCACTGCTCGCCTGTTGGGGGTTGGGAGTCAGGGGGTTTGTTCCCAGACCCAGGACCAGGTGGACCACTGGGCACCACCTGTGTGGCCTGGCTAGCTTCACTGCACCCTGCTGACGGCCTGCGTGTGCCTGTTACCCTGGGAGAGCCGCCCTGACCCAGCCCCCAATTCCAGCCCTGCTCTGACCCCGAGCCAGGGTCGGGCGAGGCATCGGGTGCACCTCTGCTGTAGCCTCAGAGCTAGGGTCGCACCCACCAGGGGTTCTGCATCACAGAACTCACAAAACCACCTTCAGTCTCCAGGGCTTTCTGGATCGTGCACAGAGGGCGAGGAGGATTAACTCCCCAGAAAGTGCTAGAGAGAACACCCATCTGCCACCTCCTCCAGGAAGTCTGCCCTGACCCACTTTTTCCCAGCTCTCCCAGGGGCCCCTGTCTGCCTAGTCCAGTTCCAGGACTGAATATTCTGTGAAGTCTGTGGACTCTCAGTACCGCATCTGCTGGGTTCCTGAGGAGCTGAGGAGCAAAGCCGGCTTTCCGGCTGGGCAACACTCACTTCTTCACCTCTTCTATGGCTTCGGGCAGCCGGCGACAGGTGGTGAGCAGCAGGGAGACAGCCAGTTCCGCCGTGGCATCTGTCAGTACGTCTGGGGGTATAGCCCACGCGGATCCCACTACAAATCAACCAGCCGCTGGTAACCGTGGCCTGAAGCACTGACCCCAGGCTCTACATGGGGCAATTCCATGGCACGGCTCTGCCCCTTCTCTGCCCTGCCTGCCGGGAAGCTCAGTACAGAAACGGGCCCTTGGGCGGGTTGGCCCTTGCTGCCTGCATTGGTACCCAAGGGAGACCAGGAGTTGGGAGTGGGACGTCTCAGGGGGAAACAGTGGCTGGGTCAGCTCAGGGGTCAGAGGGACATACCTGGCATGTACCGGGTCCGAGTCCACCACTGCCACTGCCCAGGCAACCATGACCTGCCTGTGGTGGCTCGGCCCCGGCACTGCCCGGTCCAAGCACTGAGTCATCAGGTCACTGACTGGAGTGGCCCCTGCATTCCCTGAGTACTGCCCGGGAGCCAACACAAACGGGGAAATGATGGTCGTCTCTCCTCAAGGGGGTGTTCTAAGGGTCAACATAGATCAAACATAGGAACAGCATGACCGGGACAGATGTTCTCTGCAGTGTCTGATCTCGGGACTATTGCTTACTGGGTGCTCCGGAGTGGTGCTCAGAGCTACAGGTCACTCCCAGCCGCTCTTGGTCAGCCAGGTCAAATAGGTGAGGGCCGAGCTCGAGGGTGCAGCGCTGCTCTGGCCCTGTGATGTCAGGAACCTCCAAGGCCACCCAGGCTGTGACTGGGACTTCTGGGCCACACCCCGTGATGCTCAGGGGACCATGTGGGGCCAAGGTTTGAACCTGAGTGCTGGCATAAAAGGTGCATAGCCCTCAGCCCTGGACTATTTCTCTGGCCTCTGGACTAATTTATTGCGGGGTGGGGGGTGGGGCAGGGTTCTTAGCCATGCTTGGGGGGCTGAGGACCACTCCTGGTGAATCGGCCTGGCCAGTATTCTGGCCTGATGGTTTGGGGTCGGGGGGCCGGGGACCATGAGGCTCTCTATCACAGTGCTCAGAGCCCCCAGGCCACACACTGCCAGAACATCACGTGGTACTGAAGACCGAGCTCAGGGCTGCACACGTGCCAGTTGGTCGCTTACTCCCTTTGTACAAGCCCGGGGCGCAGGCGCTGACTGTGTGACTCACCCGTGCGCGCACAGCAGCCCTCCCTCACTCACCTGCAGCTCCCACCCCGCCCCAGCTCTGCCCTCCCTTGCACTTACAGCTTTTTTTTTTCTTTTTGGGTCACACCCGGCGATGCTCAGGGGTTACTCCTGGCTCTGCACTCAGGAATCACTCCTGGCGGTGCTTGGGGGACCATATGGGATGCCAGGGATCGAACCCGGGCGGCACAGGCCGGCGCGCAAGGCAAACACCCTACCCACTGGACGATCGCTCCGGCCCCAACTTACCGCTTTTTATTTCATCCAAAGCCAAGTGGTCCACGCCCACGGACAGTGTGCTGATGACCTTGAGGTTGGCTCCTAGGGGAGTAAAAAGCATCGTTTGTCCCCTTCCAGGGGGACCCAAAGCTGTGGCCCTGGGGACCGTGGCAGGGACCCCTGCTTATCTCTGCACTCCTGGAGGGACACGCTGGAGGCTCCGTTTTAACAGGGATGAATGGTGTGGCGCAGGGGGCTGGGCCAGCCAGGGCTGAGCCGGAGACCCCTAATACCAAGGCCCCGCTCTGACTGACCCACTGTCCAACCATGGGGGACCCGGCCACCACTGCCACCAGCACTATGAAGGCAGCTGCGGGGTGGCGGCCCTGGACAGCTCTGGACTAAGGCTCTGCTCACAGGGGCTTCTTCATCCAGCCACCAGAACCTTCTCTCAAAACCCGTGACTGAGGTGTGGGAATGCAGCAGGGCGCCAGCCCGTGCTTGCCCCTGTGGTGCCCCCCAACCCCTGTCCCCTAGGTAGGTCCAGGGGTCAGGCCTTGCCCCGTAGGTAGGCCCAGGGGTCAGGCCTTGCTCAGGGTCAGCAAGCACACAGGGCTGGATGAGGCCCAGGACTCTGGGTACTCCCTAACCTCCACCCCCAGCACCCGCTGACTCCTCATCTCGGACATTGCCCTCCCGGGCTTTCGGCCAGAGGGGGCACGTGGGCCCCGTGGAGCCGCCCCTCACCCTCTCTGTCCCAGGTGTAAGTAAACATCCGAGGTCCCCTCAGGCCTGCAGGGCAGCCAGAACTGGCTACTGTGCCCCCTGCTGGCTCCTCCCCCAGGGCACACACCTGCGGCATCGAGGATCTTCTGGTCCACGCGGTCACTGAGCAGACACAGCAGGCCGTGGGCCCCCGCCACGCCGCGCTCCAGCTCCTTGCGAGGAATGGGCTCGTCCGAGTCCCACTGCTCTACCTCACAGCTGCAGGCAAAGTAAAGACAACTCAGAGCAAGGGGCTTCCTCCCGGCCCTGGGGACACCTCAGAGTATGGACAGGGATTCCCAGAGCACAGCCAAGGCTGAGAAGTCACGGGGACAGCTCTAGGCTCAAGGCAAGAAAGAGCGTAGAGAGAGGGGGAGACGAGATGGGGCCACACCCAACAGTGCTCCGTGTTCTGGGCTCACCCTGCATTTAGGGGACCACAGGATGCTGGCCAGAACCCAGGCCTCCTTCCCACAGCAAAGCCTGCACACAGTCCTTCATGCCGCCTCTCAGACTGTTGCAGGGCTCCGATGCCGTGTGCTGCACGTGTCCTGGCCAAGGTGTGTGTGTGTGTGTGTGTGTGTGTGTGTGTGTGTGTGTGCGTGCGTGGGATCCTGGACCTGACGGGGTTTGCCGCCGATGCACATCCTTGCCTGGTGAGTCCATTAAGTGACCCTCACACCTGCGACTTGTCAGGCAGGCCGGCCTTAGCGCTGTAGCATGAGGCACAGAAGAGCTTTTTCTTTTGTTTTTGGGTCACACCTAGCGATGCTCCTGGCTCTGCACACAGGAATTACTCCTGGCGGTGCTCAGGGGACCATATGGGATGCTGAGGTTGGAACCTGGGTTGGCTGAGTGCAAGGCAAACTCCCTATTCACTCTGGCCCCAGCATGGAGGAGTCCACCCCCAAATGCCCACATAGGCACTGGGCATGTCCCCAGAGGCTGCTGAGCCCCAGAGCCCCTAACTTCACTCAAGGTAGTCCACACCTGGAGCCTGTCACAGGAGACATGTAGCCCCCGGGCCCTCCTGGCACACCCACGACCACCACTAGACCTGGGTGCACCCCAGCCCTCCTTTTCCACGGTCTGGTGCAGCAGCCTCTCCCCGTCATCACCACACCAAACCCCGACACCCTCCTCACCCTTTCTGAGGTCTCCCTGCACTGAACAAGATCAGCAAACCCCACTTCACGCTGCGCGGGGTGTCTGTGCCAGGCCGCTTACGCAGGTCAGGTCTGTGCCTGTGCCGGGGTACACTCAGGGCAGGCCGAGTCCTGAGCCCGCACCTCTCCAACCCGCTTGGTCGGCGGGGACTCTGGACTCCGTGAAACGGAGCTCTGGGACCCAATTCCGGGCTGCAAGGATTGAAAAGAGCTCCCGAGGGCCAGCCCAGCCATGCAGGGCTCCACGGAACAAAGGTCGCCCAAGGCCCTGCCCACACGCTACGGGATTCAGACAGGGTGGCTGGCAAGGTGTCTGACCCTGCAAGTGACCCCTGAGGGGAAAGGACTAACAGCCCCGACCTATATCTGGGGGCCTCTCCTCACCCCAGGACAATGCCTCCTCTATTCCCATTGCAAACGCCAGGAAGTTTTGGCCCAAAGGCCTCCACGGGCCGGCCAGGGAAAGCGCGGTTCCAGCCAACTCGCGCAGCCTCCCCCGCACTGCACGGCACTGCACACCGTCCGGGCCATGGCCCAGACGGGAGAGTCCCGTTAAGGTCCAAGCCCAGAACTCCAGTTGTCTCCGGGACCTGCGACCCGTCGTCCTCCCCATAGGAAAAAAAATAAAACAAACTGGGGTTCCCGGAGACCGGGCCCAGCCCATCGGATGCAGCTCCTCGCGCCCCCAAAGCCGCGCCTTCGGGACACTGAATCACGGGGTGTGCGGGGCTGCCCGCGACTCTCCGGGGGGACGTGCAGGGTTCTGCAGCCCCTCGCGCACGCCCACCCGGCGGGGTTCTGGGTTGGCGGGGCCGCTGGGCTCTTACTCTGCAGCCCCGGCGAGCGCGGCCCGGCCCTCCGGGGGATCCTGCGCGTGACGAACACCTTCATAAGTCGCTGCAGCCTCATCCACTCCGCAACAGCAGGACACGAACTGACCAGGACCCCAGGGCCGGAAGCGCCAGGAGACGTGGGGGGCGGGGCCAGGAAGGGGCGGGGCCTCGGCGCGGCTCGTGGGCGGTGTCTAAAGGGGGCGGGTCGGACGGGAGAGGTCAGGACGCCTGCCCAGCCTCCGCGGGGCTGCATTTCGCCGGACGCTACCCGCGCAGGGCGTGAGCTTTCGCAGCGCTTCCAGCGCGTGGTCCTGAGTGCGCAGCCTTGTGCATCACTGGGTGTGTGATCAGATCTTAGTGAAACCGAATTGGTTCTGGTGGGGATGTGGCAAAGCCCAGGTTTTGACTCTGAGCCCCCAAAGGCTCCGTCTGAGCACCCACTACCCGAGACTCTGGGACCGGATGCGTGTCTTTGGGGCTGAAATGGACAAAGGGACACCCTGGGGAGAATTCTGGGGGTTGGGCGCATCAGGGTGTCTGCAGCAGGGAGGAGAGGGACGCAGGCAGGGGGCACTCCCACCCACCCAGGACCTGATGCGTGGCCGTCCCCACTGGGTCTGTTTTATGATGACTGCAAGGGTCCAGGCATGGGCCTACAGGTACTGGGACTGGCTACCTGTAAGTTCCTACAGGTACCGGGAGTCAGCCGAGGGTGCTTCAGTGAAGGGGCTCGGGAGGGCGGGGAGATCATTGGGGGCGGTCGGGGTGGTGGTGCACGTGCTGCCCCTGAGCTGTTCGTGTGCCAGCGGCAGCCTGTGTGCCCTGCCAAGGGGCCAGAGCATTGCCAGTCACCAGCAGTGATCCCCAGGATCCCTGAGCACTGCTTTCGAGGTCCCTAGAATAGAAAGGAGAAAGGCAGTGGTTTCATTTTTAAACTTACATACCTTAAAATCTATTTACTTCATATATGTTTATGTGTATATTTATGCATCTATATGATGCTGTCTAGGCCTGATCCCTTTTTTAATGTTTGGATTTGAGGCCTGAGCAGTGTTCAGGGGCGACTCCCAGTGAGGTGTCTGGGGAACCATAAGTTGCTGGATCCAACCCGGGGCTCTCCCACGCATCTTCCTGACCAAGGCTTGAGCATGCCCGCAAACACCCAACCACATTCTTTTTTTGTTAGGACTTTATAATTTATTGGGGGTTTTGTTTGTTTTTATTAAAACACCGTGATTTACAGATTTCTTCCCAGTACAGTTGTCACGAGAATTCATTGTTCAACACCAGCCCCCACCACCAGCGCCCCCTACCGCCACCAAAAGCTACAGCCCCCCACCAGCTCCCATAGCCAGCTGCAACCACATTGATCATTGCAACAGCCAACCAGGCACTTTTATGACTTGATTTTTCTCTGATTTTTATCATTGTTTCTTTTTTGAAGAGAGATACCAGGTTGTTCAACACCCATTGAGTGTCTCAACTTTTTCCAAATTTCATTGCTTTGTCTCACATTCATTGATTTACAGAAAGCCTTTGATTCTGTGGAGACTGAAGCAGTCATCGAAGTCCTAGCCAAACAGGGTGTTCAAATCCAATACATCAAGATCCTTCGTGAGCTGTATTACGGAACCACCACCAGGATCTCACCATTCTACAAGGAAGTGATCATTGATGTCAAAGGAGGGGTTCGACAGGGTGATACCATTTCACCAAAACTCTTCAGCGCCACCCTCGAGAACATCATGCGACAATTAGAATGGGAAGGAATGGGAGTGAAGATAGACGGTCGGCAACTACACCACCTCCGTTTCGCTGATGACATCGTTCTAATAACACCAAACATTAGCCAAGCAGCACAAATGCTGGCTGACTTCGACTGAGAATGTGGAAAGATAGGTCTACAGCTGAATCTCAACAAAACTATGTTCATGAAAAATGAGCTAGTTCCAGAGGCCCCATTCACTCTCAATGGAAAAGACATCTCTAAATGCAGCAGTTATGTGTACCTAGGTCGAGAAGTCAACATGATGAACGACCTAAAACCTGAGCTGCGCAGGAGGAAGAGAGCGGCATGGAATGCCTTCAAGAGCATCAAAGAAATAGCTAAAAGGACAAAGAACCTCCAGCTCCAGGCACATCTCTTCGACTCCACCGTTCTCCCTGCATTAACATACACCTCAGAGACCTGGGCCCTGCGAAAGCAGGATGAGAATGCTATTTGGGTCTCCCAGAGAGAATCAAAAGAGCTATGCTTGGAATATCACGCCTCACTCAAGTGAGAGAAGGAATCGGAGTTCTGACCTCCGTCGCTATTCCAGAATCAGGGATGCTGTCTCATTTGCCAAGGCATCAAAAATCAGATGGGCTGGACATGTAATGCGATTTGGAGATGACCGCTGGACTAGAGCCGTTACTGACTGGATCCCACGGGATGTCAAAAGATCACGTGGCCGCCCACCTACAAGATGGTCAGACTTCTTCGTCAAGACCCTGAAGGAACAGTTTGAGGCTCTTTATATTCCTGAATCAACCAGATGCCATTGGGCTACATTGGCACGTGATAGGGTCCAATGGAAATGTTACTGGCACCCACGCGAGCAAATCGATGAATAACGGGATTCAAGTGATCAAGTGATCATTGCTTTGAAATTCTACCACTGTCATTCTAGATTTGGGCCAATAGGAATGGGTTTTCTCTTCTGTTCTCTCAAGCTGAGGCACTGTGAGAGGAAAGGGGTGTGGCTTTGTTCTGCAGCCCAGCACACGCCTACAGTTGATGGCATTCTCACAGGTGAGGACGCTCATGTAAGGACACACACAAGTGAGGAGATTTGCTTTAGGAGCAGGGAGCAGCAAACCAGTGTGTTGGCTCAGGCAGGACACCCTGCTCTCATCCCCACCACACAGCTGACAAGCACCCTTGGGTGTCAGGTGGGTGGGTGAGTGAGTGAAGGGGCGCATATATGGATGGTTGTATGGATGGATGGACATGGATACGTGGGTGTGTGGATGATGCCTGAATTATGGATAGGAGGGGGTCCCTTCATCGGCCTGCTCTGGCCAGGAGGAGCGAGGCCTTCACAGTCTTGCCCTGGCCCTGCCATCCTCCCAGCAGGGCACTCGCTCCCTGACCTGGGGCCCTCCTCCCCTCATGCTGATGCTCAGGAATCTAGTCTTTGGTCTACTTGGCCAGTGTGTCTGGATGGCCTTGAGCACCTATTCTTTTTGGGTCACACCGGCAATGCTCAAGGTTACTCCTGGCTCTGCACTCAAGAATTACTCCTGGCAGTGCTCAGGGGCCCATAGGGGATGCCGGGGAGCACATCCAGGTCGGTTGTATGCAAGATAAACACCCGCCCCGCTGTCCTACAGCTCCAGCCCCTGAGCACGTCTTCTTTTTTGGGTCACACCCGGCAATGCTCAGGGGTTACTCCTGGCAGTGCTCGGGGACCATATGTGACGCTGGGGGATCGAACCCGGGCCGGCATGGGCCGCCACGGCAAGGCAAACGCCCTACCTGCTAGACTATCACTCCGGCCCCAGAGGGCCTCTTCTTGTTGCCTGCCTTCTACCTGGCTGCTAAAACTTGTCCTCACACTCAACTTTGGAAACTTGGGGAGCTGAGCCAGCCCCTGGCTTTTCTCCTGTGCCTTTCCTGTCATGGGTGCCCGCCTCGCTCTTCACTGTTCGTCTTCTGACAACCATCTAGCCTTGATCCTTCCGGGCCCCAAGTCCGTGTCCCACCTGAGCACCTACTATAGTTAGGTGTAGGTGGTAAAGCTCGGGGACCCAGGCTCTAGACACAGCAAAGGTCAAACAATGGGGGCGGGAGGAGGAGGAGGTCAAGGGGAAGACAACAAAAGGCGACCAGCAAAGCGCAGGGCCCAGACACACTGGGCTGTCCACACCGCAGCAGGAGCAGCGCCCCCGACCGCCCCCGGCAGCTCTGACTGCTGGTCCTGCGTTCGCCATTACAGCACCCGCTTACAGTCCCATTCTGCAGATGAAGAAACTGAGGCTCAGAAAACAGGAAACAGGCCGGATGGGTAGGAGAGGCAGACTAAAGTGTTAGGGTGCCAGCTTTGCATATAGGTGAGCTGGGTTCTATCTCTGGCATCATGGGGTCCCATGGGCACCCCCAGGAGGTGTGCACCTGAGCCCCAAGCTGGGTACAGCCACCAGCCACGTAAACCCCCTCCCTCAAATAAAAACAGAAGGGAAAATAGAAATGTGTCCAGGACGTCCTAGCTCGTTCAGGGCCGAGCGATGTTTAATGCAAATACCACAGGGTAGTGCCTGTCTTCCTCTGCCTCCCACCTGGCCGAGAGCAGAGATCCTCAGTCAGAGGATTTGGGCAACCCGAGATTCTGCACTTTCTGCTCGCTGCCAAGTGAGGCAGCTGCTGGCTCTGCGGGGCACCCACGCCAGCGCGAGGACAGACAGGCTTTGGCTTGTCCAGCTTCTGAGGGGACATGGGCTGCTGCCCCACTCCAAGTCGGACACGAGAGGGCACTGTCATTTTCCGGCCGTGCCTGGGCTCGAACCCAGGTTTCACGCATGCAGGGCAGGTGCTTTACCACCGAGCCACATTCCCGGCCAGGCTGTGGCATCATCCACATCATCCTTTACCTCTGTGTGACTTTTTTTTTTTTTTTGCTTTTTGCCTTTTGGGTCACACCCAGCGATGCTCAGGGGTTACTCCTGGCTCTACACTCAGGAATTACTCCTGGCGGTGCTCGGGGACCCTATGGGATGCCGGGGATTGAACCCAGGTCAGCCACATGCAAGGCAAACGCCCTCCCCACTGTGCTATAGTTCCTGCCCCTGTGTGATAGTTTTCTTGCTTCTGTTTATCTCCTTGTTTTTGCTGGTACCCCCTGAACACCCCGCCTCCCCTCCTGCAGTGGACCGACCATAAGCTCTCTGAGAGCAGGACCCCTGAGGCTTTGCTTCCGGCTGTCGTCCCACCCAGTCTTGCTCAAGGCAGGGCATCAGGATCGGGGGAGGAAGTGAACGAATGAATGATGTAGGCCTGGTCTCCCTGAGCGCGGAGCCCGCGGGGACTTCCTCATTCTATCACCACCTAGTGGGCGCTTTCGTGAACTGCTGGGAGTGGGGACGAAAAGGCGGCACCCACCGGGAGTCTGGCCCAGGAAGGGACCCGCTCCTCAGGGCCGACTGTGGGCAATGTCCATCCAGCAGTGCAGGGCAGTGCCAGAGCCAGCCCACAGAGAGCACCCCACCAACGGCCAGAACCCTGGCGTGTGACAAGGAGGGTTGGCAGCTCCGGTGACAGTGGGACTTCTTCAGAATTGAGTCCCGGGGTGCCAGGGAGGCTGCCCAGGGCCCCCCACGAGGTGGGCGCAAAGGGCAGAGCAGTTGCCAGATTGGGGTGTGAGTCTGTGGGAATCTTTATGACGGTTTTGGGGCCACACCTGGTGGTGCTCAGGTACTGGGGATCAAAGGCAAAGCCTTGCTCCGCCCACCGAGCCCTCCTGGCCCCCCCACCGCAGCCCTCACACTTCCGGGAAGACCCCAGGTTTCTCCCCCTACCCTTCCCTGAAGCCCCAGCCGGGCGGCCAGACTCTTCTGTAAAAGCAAACGTGTCCCGGCCTGCATGGCTCCCCGCTGCCTTCTGGAGACCCCCACATCCCTGTCCCCCACCCCGTGGGCTGGTCTCAGGCGGGGATCAGGAGCACCGGGGCCAGGGGCCCAGCGGTGCAGGAGGAGCTGCCCGGCGGCTCCGACCTCCCTCCATGGCTCTGCCTGGGTAATTAATTTATGGAAAGCGTCTAAATTGGGAGTCAACACAGTCCCGCAAATCTCATCTAATCCCGCCTCGCTGGAGGGAGTGGGCGCTTCAGGGCAGCCCTGCTCGTGGTGATTACATTTGGTTTCATTTCAGGAAAATCCCCAACGACAGAAAAGTCAGAGCGGGGAGGCCGGGCGGGGCCGGGGGCAGCAGCGGATTCACTCCGCCCTCGGCACTACCCGGAGCCGCTTCGCCTGGCTAGCTCTGCGGTGTAGCCACCATCACACTGGCCTGCCCCTCGCGCCCTCTTGCGCTGCCCCAGACTTTTCTCGCAGGGGTGGCCAGGCCAGACCCGGGGCTCCTCTCCCACTGTCCTCACCCCCCACTACGGAAACCTGCCGCCCCATGTTCCACTGTGCGCCCAGGGGCTCCCCCATGACGCCCCCGTGTCCCCAGGAACTCCCCGTGACCCCGAGTGAGCCTCAGGGGTCCCCCTGTTTCCGCCGCAGCCGCAAGGTTCTCGCCCGGGTGCGGATCCCACTCATATGTGCCGTCACAGCCCCGCTAGCCTCTCCAACCCTGTCCACTCTCTGTCCCCTGGGCTTGCAGCATCAAAGAAGATCCTGATTTTAGGGTCCAGTTTCTCCCGGCTTCCTGGGACCTAAGCGTGTTGCCCCCACACAGTATTTATCAGATGAGCGCGTGAGAAAGCAGCTCTTTCTTGGAAAGAAGGGGCTCGAGGCACAAAAACACCCTTGTTGGATGTGAAGGTCAGCCCACACTGTTGCGGAACGCCTCCATGGGTGCTCTCATCCCCTCAGCTGAGCTTCCTGCGGTGCAAATGCCACCTCCTCCAGGCAGCCATCCCAGAACCCTTCCCAGCCCTTTGGCAATGATTCCTGCCTCTCACCCTGGTCCAACATGGTCTCCATATGGAACGACTTGGGCCTCAGTGAGGCCTGAGACTTCCCAGAGGCTCCTGAGTCATACTCAGAAAACACCTGGGATCCGGCTTCTAGTGTGACCTCAGTCAACTTGCCCCCTCCCATTCTCTCTCCTCCCTTCCCCTCCCACCGCCTTCCCTGTCCTCTCTCTTCTCCTCTCTCTTCCTCTCTCTGTCTCTCTCTCATGTTCAGGGTCTCGGTGGTGCTCTGGGAAACCATGGTACCGAAGAGTAAACCAGGGCCTCCTGGGTGCAAAAGAAGTGCTCAGCCCAGCCCTTCTCTTTACTGCAGCTGCACTACACCCCACCTCCGCCAAAGCAGTTGTGATCTCCCCATTTTACAGATGAGGAAACTGTGGTCAGAGGCTGCAGAAATGAATCACCTGGAGCACAGTTAGCGAGGCGCTGGGGGCAGAGCTGGGCCACGAACGTCTCCTGGGGTCAGTCTCTGTACTCTCTCCTGCTCCATCCACATGACCGCACTGGGGTGGGTGGTCTGAACCTCAGCTTCCACATCTGGGAGATACTCACATCTGTTAGTTCCAAGCTACTAGCAGGGGCAAAGGTTGACCAAGGGAACACAGTGTCTGACAGAAATGAATTCTCTGGTGGTGCTCAGGGATCGGGTGGGGTCATGGGGCCTGGCGGGAGGGGGCTGCTGTCTGGCGCTTGGCAGGATGGTGCGCGGGGCCACAAGGAAAACACCCTGTGATGCTGGGGGCAGGGGAGCCATGCGCAGCCAGGGATGGAGCCCCAGCCTGGCACAAGCCCAGGGTGGCTCTGGCCCCTTGCGGCGCATCCTCGCCCGAGTAGGTGAATTCTTACCCCACAGAATCTCTGTCACTAGTGCCAGGAGAGGGGCCCACACCCCACTGCTTCCTCCTTCGGGTCTCCAACCGGACCTGCAGACTTTGTTGTCAGGCCTATTGGTTGCAGGGGAAGCCCCAGTGAACAGAATAGCGCCCACTGGTGGTCATGAGCTGCACAGCATTTTCAGCCCTGCAGAATACTTTATCAAATGTGTCAAGACTTTATTATTCCCCTGACCCTGACGCCCCTCCCCCCCCCGAATTTTGTCAACTTTGTTATTTGTTTTGTTTGGGCGCCTGGCTCTGTGCTCAGAGGTCACTCCCAGCGGTGCTCAAGAGACCATAATTTTTTTTTGTCCCCCCTACCCCCAAAGTCCATAAAGTTCTGATCTCAAAACCCTCCCCTCCTGCCTGCAAACTAACAACACATCAGCTCTTGGGCTCCCTCCAGCCCTCTCCCTCAGCTCTGAGGCCCAGAGGGATCGTACAGGGGTAAAAGCAAATGCCTAGTGTGTGGCTGACCCTGGTTCAGTGCCTGGCATCTCAGGGTCCCTGGAGCACCCCGGGACATGGTTCTGGCAGTCCCAGAGCCCCCAAACCTTGTCCAGGGTGGCCCAGGTAACGTGTGGTACCACACGGCCCAGCAGCACCACATCCTTGGATCTTGCCATTTAACCACGACCCAGCTGGTTGGAAATCTCAGGGAGGGGTTTCCGGACCTCCCGAGCACCGTTTGGGAGCCCCCCCTATTTATAGACACACAAGTCACTTATATAAAAATCATTATAGGGTGCCTGCCTGTGCTAGACTGATGGGGCATCTTGGGGTGCGGACAGGTTTTTGCTCCTTGGCCTGCTCCCCGCCAAGCTGCCAGAAGCCAGAAAACCTCGCGCAACACAGCCACAGTCATCCTCAAGGTCTGGACTCCACAGCTGGAACAGCCAGACCCAAGAGAGAAGCCAACTTCAAGCCAGGCATGTTGGACTCCTACGACTACGCCACCCAGGCTTTTTTTAGGGAGCCTCGACTGGGGCCACCTCCCCCCACCTCAGCTCCCTCCACAAAGGCCTGGTGGCCCCGCCCAGAACTGCTGCTGGGGCTCTCGGCCAGATACCAGGTATTCAGGTGCAGGGCAGAGTCTCTGCCTGCCTGCCCTGTGCTAGACTGATGGGGCGTCTTGGGGTGGGGACAGGTTTTTGCTCCTTGGCCTGTCCCCCCGCCAGGCTCCCAGAAGTCAGAAAACCTCGTGCAACAACCGCAGTCATTCTCTGGTCCGACTCAACAGCTGGACACAGCCCGATCCCCACGGCGCCGGGTGCCTGCAAGATATCTCAAAACCTGGTATACCACAAATGTGTGGGAGTCAGAGGCTAGGTAAGACAGAGAAGGGAACAGTGTGCTGACAATCATTGAAAATGATGATACCATCTGAGAACTGAGCATTGAACATAGGCAAAAAGATACACATGATAATCTCTAAATGTATGTATTACAATTCACAATGTGTAAGAGAAGGAAGAGAGAAAGAAAGAGAGAGAGAGACAGAGAGACAGAGAGACAGAGAGAAAGGAGATAAAGAACCTGCCATGGAGGCAGGCTGGGGAAGGAGGAGGGAAGTGGAGATATTGGTGGTGGGAAATAGGCACTGGTGGAGGGATGAGTGCTGGAACACTGTATGACTGAAACTCAAATATGAATATCTTGCAGTTGTACATCTCATGGTGGTATAATAAAATATTTTAAAAAATCATTATTGGGGCTGGAGCGATAGTATAGTGAGAGTCGTTTGCTTTGCACACAGCTGTCCTGGGTTTGATCCTCAGCACAACATATAGTCCCCTGTGCGCTGCCAGGAGAGATTCCTGTGTGCAGAGCCAGGAGTGACCACTGAGCATCACTGAGTGTGGCCCAGAAAGAAAAAAGAAAGAAGAAAAAATGAAGCCAGGAGTCAGAGAGACAACACAGGGTTAAGGTGCTTACCCTGCACATGGCCTACCCCAGCTCTATCCTCAATTCCACTGGGTCCCCAGCACCCAAGGGACCCCCGAGACCCTGAGCATCTCCAGGTGTGGCTCAAACTCTCCCTTCAAATAAAAAATAAAAAGATGAAAGCAGGCCCTCAGGGACAGAGGTGCTGGAGGTGGTGTGCTCAGTAAAATGAGTGAGGAAATGAAAGAGAATGTGGATGGTTTTCCACATGCAAATGTGGAAGGTGAATGATAACTAAAGCAAATGAACTGACAAAAAAAAATCCCACACCGAGGGCCAGGGGAGCAGGGAGGGGGCTGTGGGCAGTGGGAGGGCCTAAGAATTTTTGTTGAATGGGGGGCTCCTTACACATGGGGATGTGTAAGGATCCAGACCCCCAACATCTATAATGTTATAAACTCCTGAAAACTTAAAAATCCAACAAAACCAAAGTTGTCCAGGGAGCGATAGAGTGAGTTCACACTATTTTGGGGCACGGTGGCTTATACACTGGGCAGCGATGAGAGCGGCTCTCGGTCTGTCGCTGACTGTGGCTTACACACTGGGCAGCGATGAGAGCGGCTCTCGGTCTGTCGCTGACTGTGGCTTACACACTGGGCAGCGACGAGAGCGGCTCTCGGTGTGTCGCTGACTGTGGCTTATACACTGGGCAGCGATGGGAGCGGCTCTCGGTCTGTCGCTGACTGTGGCTTACACACTGGGCAGCGATGACAGCGCGCTCTCGGTCTGTCTCTGACTGTGGCTTATACACTGGGCAGCGATGAGAGCGGCTCTCGGTCTGTCGCTGACTGTGGCTTACACACTGGGCAGTGATGAGAGCGGCTCTCGGTCTGTCGCTGACTGTGGCTTACACACTGGGCAGCGCGAGACAGCTCTCGGTCTGTCTCTGACTGTGGCTTACACACTGGGCAGCGACGAGAGCGGCTCTCGGTCTGTCGCTGACTGTGGCTTACACACTGGGCAGCGACGAGAGCGGCTCTCGGTCTGTCGCTGACTTGGCTTATACACTGGGCAGCGATGAGAGCGGCTCTCGGTCTGTCTCTGACTGTGGCTTACACACTGGGCAGCGATGAGCGCGGCTCTCGGTCTGTCGCTGACTGTGGCTTATACACTGGGCAGCGACGAGCGCGGCTCCCGGTCTGTCGCTGACTGTGGCTTACACACTGGGCAGCGACGAGAGCGGCTCTCGGTCTGTCTCTGACTGTGGCTTACACACTGGACAGCGATGAGGCGGCTCTCGGTCTGTCGCTGACTGTGGCTTATACACTGGGCAGTGATGAGAGCGGCTCTCGGTCTGTCGCTGACTGTGGCTTACACACTGGGCAGCGATGAGAGCGGCTCTCGGTCTGTCGCTGACTGGCTTCTCTGCATGTGGGGAATCTGGAGTTCTCCCTTCCTGGCACTGGGTTAACAGTCCCCACACCTCTGGGTCACTAGGGCCACCTCTTTTGTTACTGTTGTTTTGTGTTGTGGGGGGGCACACCCATCAATTCCTGGATCTATGCACAGCAATTACTCGTGGCAGTGCTCGAGAGGACCATATGGGGTGCCAGGGATTGATCGGGTTGATGGCACGCAGGGCAACACCCTACATCTCTACAGCAGGTTGGTACCTGCTGTACATCTCTCCGGCCCCAAGGGTCACCTCTTTGGGAGATGCTCTTGATGGAGCCCCCAGAGCCTCCAGCTCCCAGGAGAGAATTGTGTAGCCCCCTCCTTCTGTCTCATGAGACCCCTGTGGGCTTCCCCTTCCTCTCTGGGGTTTCCCCCTGGGGATTTGGAAAAACCTTACTCTCAGGCCCCCTCAGGCTCTGAGCTGGTTTATAGGAATCCCCTTTTGCATATTTGGCCCATGAGGTCACTTAAGAAACCCCATGGAAATGACTCTTCTCTCTTTAAGGGCTGCAATGCAAACACCGTAGAGACCAGACACTTCTACCCCCAGCTCATGGAGCCCCAGCTCAGAAAGGAGCCTTAAAGGGACAGGACTTCCGGGGTGCTCTTTTTTTTTTTTTTTTTTTTTTTTGCTTTTTTGGGTCCACACCCTGCAATGCTCAGGGTTTTTGGCTCTGCACTCAGGAATCACTCCTGGCGGTGCTCGGGGACCATATGGGATGCCAGGGATTGAACCGGGCCGGCATAGGCCGGCAAGGCAAACGCCCTACCGCTGGGCTATGGCTCCGGCCCCCTCGGGGGTGCTCTTGCCAGTGCTGTTCCCTGCTGTGGTGCTGAACAGGGCACCTAGTGGTTTGCAGTTTTAGCTCTGTGGGTCATACCCAGGGCTGCCTCTGTGCTCAGGGCTCACGCCCAGCAATGCTCAGAGATTCATGCCATGCCACAGAGCCACCACCCAGGTCCCCTAACGGAGCTTAGAAGAGGGTAGGTGGAAGCCAGATTATAAGAGTGTCAGACATTTGAAATTGTGAAAGAATTTTGTGTTTGTCTTAAAATTGGTGATAAAAATGAGCAAACGGCGTCAATGATAAAAGCAAATCAATTATTATCTCAGGGAATAGAAAGTGTCGTGCAAGGAAAGGGAATGATAGTATCCCACACAGTTCATTGGACAATAGCTTTACACTCATAATAAGGCAAATAATGAATATTGATCTAATCGGAATTACAAATAATTATAGGGGGTGGCCGATGGGATGCAGCAAGCATGTGTATGTGGGGTGTGTGTGTGTATGAGAGAGAGAGAGAGAGAGAGAGAGAGAGAGAGAGAGAGTCGGAGGGTGTGTGTAGGAGGAGGGGGGTGGGCGGAGCCAAATCCTTCTCTCTCCGTGATGGGAAATCATTAGAATATGTTTAGGCTGGAGAAAGTGAGAAATGGCAGAAGAAGCAGGTACTGAGGAGAAAATATGAAATACTTGGGGCCAGAGCGATAGTCCAGTGGGTAGGGTGTTTGCTTTGCATGTGGCCGACCCAGGTTTGATCCCGGCATCCCATATGGTGCCCCGAGCACCACAAGGAGTAATTGCTGAGTGCAGAGCAAGGAGTAACTCCTGAGCATTGCCGAGTATGACCCCAAAAAAAAAAAAAAAAAAAAAAAAAGAAAGAAAAGAAAATACCCAAATGGACCAATAAAAGCACGGCCGTGGGCTGGGAACAGCAATGGGGGAGGGATGGGGTCAGGAGCCCCAAGGAATTTCTCCTGGTCAGGGCTCAGAGGCTGAAGCCTGAGTGTCGTGTCTGACTGCAGCCGCCCTGTAGGCTGTGTGGGGCTGCCCTGTCCTATGGAGTCCCTGGTACCACAAACCGTTTCCAGGTGTGTGGAAAGCAGGTATGTGACGTGCACCACAGCCCTGACGGGCAGAGACTATGTACCCGCCTCACTCAACCACGGGCGCACAGAGAGGTGTGCAGCGTCCCCACCCTACAAGGAAATGTGGAGGCGCCCAACCAAGCAGGTGTGCGCCCGCCCCGCCGTCAAGCGTCATGGTGGGCATGGGGTGGGTTGGAGGAACGACTGATTTTCACAACAAACCATGTAAAATTTCCAAGTTTTAGAACCATGTGCCTGGATAGCTTTCACTGAAGTAAAGGCTGAAGACCCCAGAGATGCTAGAGTGGGCGGGGCGCTTGCCTCGAACGTGGCCAACATAGGCTCAATCCCAGGCACCCCAGATGGTCCCCCCGAGCACCGCCAGGAGTGATCCTAAGTGCAGAGCAATGAGCAAACCTCTGAGCATTGCGGGGTGTGGCCCCCAAACCAATAAATAAAGAAAAATAAAAACCCACAAATCTAAACAAAACCCACTACACCTTCACGTAATCTGCTGCCTCCTGTGTGGCCTGGAAGAGCTCACTTGAGTCGCTAAATGATCAGGAAAGTCCTTCCCCACACGGTGGCGCTCCGCCCCCCCCTGGCACCGGCCTTGCCCACACCCAGGGCATCATCAATTTTTACACTTCTGTGGACTGATGGCTTCTCAAACGGTATCATATTATGGTTCTAATTTGTATTTCTTTGACTACTAAATCGTTTTACATAGTTAACATATTTTACCATTTTTAGCTCTTTTTTGATTAATTTCCTGTAAGGGTTCTTTGTCCCTTTTTCTCTTGTTCCTGTTTCACTTCTGAATGTCAGGGCTCTGAAAAGCCTTCGATTTCCACGTCTGTCGCACATCTTATAATACATGCCGCCTCCACTCAGGGGAGTATTTCTTAAACTTTTGTTTAAGACATGAAGCTTGCTTTTTTCGCGGGGGGTGCGGGTCAGGGTACAGTTTGGACACAGCAGTGCTCCTGGCTTTGCTCGGGGTCCCTCCCCTGCGGTGCTCCGGGATTGTGTGTGGCACTGGGGACTGAACTGGGGTTACAGCTGTGGGCATAAGGAGATACCCTCCCCACTATTAACCTCACTCACCAGACTGATACATTTTTGCACTCAGGTGTTTTTCCTTTTTTGGGTCACACCGGCGATGCTCAGGGGTTTCTCCTGGCTCTGCACTCAGGAATTACTCCTGGCGGTGCTCGGGGACCATATGGGATGCGAGGGATTGAACCCGAGCCGGCACAGGCCGGCGTGCAAGGCAAACACCCTACCGGCTGGGCTATCGCTCCAGCCCCAGATTGATACATTTTTTTTTTTTTGTTTGTTTGTTTGTTTGGTTTGAAGCCGTTCCCAACAGTACCTGGGGGCTTTTCCCAGCTTTGTGCCTGGGGGCATTCCCAATGGTGCTGAGGGGACCATTCGGTCCCGGGAAGTAAGCCCAGAGCTCCTGCATGCGAAATGCATGCTCCAGTTCTTTGACCCATCTCCCTGGCCCCAGTACACACACACACACACACACACACACACACACACACACACACACACACACACACACACATCCCAGTATAGTACTTTCATTCTTTTTTTTAATCTTTTAATGGCCTAGCTTTTTAAAAATCAAATGCAGTTCTCTGAATTTACATATACGACAGTTAAGTCTTCATCATTTTAGCCTCTACAGTTCTGTGTCATGAAATCAATGGTGACAAACAGTTCAGGATTACTGACAGACTGGACATTTCTTTCCTTTTTTAGGCCCCGTAATTTAAAATAATGCCCACGGTGGGGTTCTATGCAAAAGGCTCCCACACCACACCCTCCACCAGTGTTAGCTTTTACCCCTCCGTGGTGTCAGCGCTCCCCCACCCCAGCTAACATCCCCCCCCACACACACCACACAGACACAACACATACATCACACACCACACACACCACACACAAACACCCACACCACACATACACACCCACACACATACACACACCCACACACATACTACACTACATACACATTACACACCACACATACACACACCATACACATATACACACAACACACATACACCCACACCACACACACAAACACCCACACCACACACACAAACACCCACACCACAAGCATACACACATACGTACACCACATACACACACTATACACATACACACATCACACACATACACACACCACACACATACACACACATCACACACATACACACCACACACCACAAACACCCACCCACACCACACACACAAACATCCACACACACACACACACATGTACACCACATACACACACTACACACATACATACACCACACATCACACACATACACACCACACACATACACACACCACACACACCACATACGTACACACACCGCACCTAGTGTGTTAAGCTTCTGGCCATTTATTCCTCCCTTACTATGTTTCTCGATTTCCCAGCATGAGAGCGTCATTCCGCATCTGTCCCACAAAGTGTCTTAAAACTCCCAGCGTGCAGACAGCTGTAAATTGTCTCTACCACAAATACAAATGGCATTTAATTACTGTGCTAGTTTGTTTTTAGTTTGATACTACTTTATTTATTTATATATTCATTCATTCATTTATTAATTACTTTTATTAAACTGTGAGATATATACAATTACAAAGATGCTCATGATTGGGTTTCAGTCATACTGTGTTCCAGCACCCATCCCTCCACCAGTGCCCATTTCCTACCACCGATGTCCCCTGATTCCCCCTCCCCAGCCTGCGCCCTATGGCAGATACTTTTCCTCTTCTCTCCCTCTCTCCCTCTCTCTCTCTGTCTCCTGTGCTAGTTTTTAAAATACTTTCTGCTAACTTGATTGCCTATAGTACATTTTTTGTTTCTTTTTTTTTGGTCACATGTGGCTGGGATCAGGAATCAATCCTGGCAGGGTTCGGGGAACCATAGGTGGTGCCAGGGGATTGAACCCTGGTTGGCTTCAGGCAAGGCAAGGCAAAGAAAAAAACTCAACC
>JAJIBD010011063.1:0-98889 GCA_021461705.1 Cryptotis parvus
TCCCTCTGCCACTTGTCAGACACAGTTTTAAGTTAGTTCTATTGAAGTTTGAATCTGTAGTTTCAGCATTGTTACCCTAAGATTTGGATATTTAAAGTGTACTATAGCTCCCTTTACTCATGTCCTCAGGTTCCCCTGGACCCCTGTTCTCTATGTTCTTCTCCCCTTTCTTCCTTCTTTGGCTCTTCTCCCTAGCATACCTAGGCCAAGGGTGATCTAGCCAGAAATAGGGAGTAATTTCAACTGCAAATATAGGAACTTGTCTAAGAACAAAACCTGAGTTTTTATTTAGGGTGTGCCATATAGACACAAAGAAGATTTGTAACTTTCTTTGATGTGCTCACATGAAATGCCTGTAGTCAAACGGCTATTTTTATACTTGAGAAGAAATTCAGGACAAAAGGGACATTTTAAATATAAGGGGATTCAGGAAGATCATAGAGAAGTGAAATCACTAATACAAAGTTCAAAGACACATTGTTCTTCAAATACCAAGAAACTGACTTAAGTCTCGGTGGTGACCCCTCATTCAAGGAAGACTTTCTCCACTTTAGGGAGTGATGGACATGAGGCCATTCTTTTTGCCCTATTTTCAGAAACTGTTCTGGACTCTATTATATTTTACTTTCTTCAAACTAATTCCTCTGTAATGCCTCGTCAAGCAACATTTTCTCTTTCTTTAAACTTCAGTGCATTTTTTTAATCTCACTAAGGACATCTCAACTGCAGAAAATCGGCATATTGTGTTAAGCAACAAGTACACTGACCATCAGAGGCCAGGAAGTAAAGTCCGATGTGTCATACCCTGCCTAACTGGGACAAAAAACAGAGACCAGGAAAAGGCACCCCCATAGACAGAAAGGAAGAAAAGTGAGCAAGAAGTTAGGCTCACTATTTCCAGATGTCAAGGACAATGTCAAACTTCATCCAAAACATCATAAGAATAAGATGGCATTAGCCAAGGAGCTACTGATGCAGAAAGAGGATATGTATTATCGGTGTGTTGAAATATTCTCTGACAGAAAAAAAAATCTAGATGACTTTTATTGATACCAATTTTGGCTAGGTATTTTCACTATATTAGTTCATTTACTTCATAGCAAATTGGGAAAATACGTTTACTTTCCCCAAATATTTTATACAGATGTGGAAACAGACTGAAATGAGATAAAGTGAGTGTAGCCTGTGTTGAGAGTAGCATTCAAATCCTTGATCTGTTGCCAAATCTTCTTTATCTACACTGTTCTTTTCTGAATCATTATAACCACAGACTATGATGGAGAAAATCATGAGATTACTTTCATATGTAGATCACTACAAAAGGGATCTTATGGACATCTAACACACAAAAAACTCATTAAAATTATTCTTTTAGAAGTGAACAGAAAGATAGTAGAGTGGGTAAGGCTCCTACTTTGCACATAGCACACATAAGCTCCATCTGTAGCACTGAGTATGGTCCCCCAAGCAGAGCCAAGAGTGATCACTGACCACAGAGCCAACACTAAATCTGAGCAGGCTGAGTGCGGCCAACCTCCCTCCCAGTATTTTTAAGGGAGAAAGAATGGTCACATTGGTATAAACTACCAGCCAAATTATGGAACTCAGATACTATTATTGGTCACAAAAATATAGCTTTCTTAGAAATCAGAGCTTTTCTTTTTTTAGAAATGAACTAAACCTAAATCTGAGAGTTGTTTAGTCCAGAGGTGCTTATAATTTTGATCAAATTTTTGGTGTGCGAGTCATATTATAATTGGCAAAGTATATGAATGCCCTTATCATATTCCTAGGTACTAGAAAATAATTTCACCTAGAAATAAATGGTTAAAAATATTCTGCATTTTTTAAAACATATAATGCTTTTAACTTCTAGTGTAATGTTACTAACTAAATCACAAGAGTAAGGAAGTCAGGGCACTTGCTTGCAGTCGACCGGGATTAGATTCCTGAAGCTCCATATGGTCTCTGAAGCTCTCCAACCTGGGGAGGATTTCGCTGTGCAGAGCCACGAAAAAGAGTCCTGAACACCTGAGTGTGCCTTCTCCTTTAAAAGATCATGTTTACGAAATGTCTGTTTTTTTCCTCTATTTGTTCAATTTTCAGATACTTGCCCACTGATGACAGGGCAAGAAAGTGGAATCTAAGACATCTGCTCAGTGTCAGCGTCCTTGAGATCCTTTTGCATTTTCTGTTTTGTTTTTAGGCCATATCTAGTGGTGCTGAGAAACCGTATCTGGTGCCTGGGACTTGGGTGCCTGGAACTTAGGTAGGCAGCATGAAAGGAAAGTGCCCTGTCTGCTCAGCATCCTTTTTAGACCCTCTGTTACACTCCATTTCTCCTTCAAAATTCTTGTTTTCCTTCCCAATTGAAACCAACTTATGAAGCTAATTACCTTTCCCTATCTTAGCAGGGCTCTCCCTTATCTTTAGAATTATATGCACCTGTTCATTTTCTTCATTTATATTTATTAGTTTATTCTTAAAGTTAGCTTTGGGGTCACAACCAGTAGTGCTCCTGTGTTTCTGGCTACATGCTCAGGGGTCACTCTTGCAGTGCTCAGCAGACCATGGGGGGTTAAACTAGGGTCCTGCTCCACAGAAGGCAAAGGCTGCTCATCCATCCATCCATCCATCCATCCATCCATCCATCCATCCATCCATCCATCCATCCATCCATCCATCCATCCATCCATCCATCATCCATCCATCCATCCATCCATGCATCCATCCATCCATCCATCCATCCATCCATCCATCCATCCATCCATCCATCCATCCATCCATCCATCCATCCATCCATCCATCCATCCATCCATCCATCCATCCATTCACCCGCCCATCCATCCATCCATCCATTCATTGATTCGTTTATTTATTTACTTATCTATCTATCTATCTATCTGTCTGTCTGTCTGTCTGTCTGTCTGTCTCTTTATATTTTATGTTATCACCACCGTGAGATATGCAATTACATAGATGTTTTTTTCCCCCAAATTTTATTCACCATTTTAGACATACAATTGCAAGATGCTCATGTAGAGTTTTGGTTCTACAGTGTTTCAACACCACATCCTCCACCCAAACCCATCTTCCATCACCAATGTCCCCACCTTCCTCCCCCTCCCACACCTCAACTACTTGGTGGGCTCTGTATGTCATTACTCTCCTCTTTATCTCTCCCTCCCGCCCAAACTTTCCTGCACATGCGTAGAATGCAGTGCATTAAAGGACATTACTGTTTCCACTATTTTGATGGACCCCACGGCTGCAAGCGGCCGCACAACCTGGGCTTGAACTGGTTTTTGCTCTGTTAATCTGGTCGTGAGGTAGACAATTACATAGATGTTTATGTCCGGGTTTTAGTCATACATTGTTTCAGCACCAATCCCTCCACCAGTGACCATTTGCCACCACCAATGTCCCCCATTACCTTCCCTCTCCCCTAGTCTCCATCTATGGGAGAGTTCTTTATCTCTTTTCTTTCTTTCTCTCTCTTTCTCTCTTCCTTCTCTTACACACTGTGGATTGCAATACATACATTTAGAGGTTATCATGTGTATCTTTTGCCTGTATTCAATACTTAGTTCTAGGCTAGTATTATCACTTACAACAATTGTTAGCACACTGTTCCCTTCTCTGTCCCACCCAACCTCCGACTCCCAGATGCTTGTGGTAGATTCCATTTTGGAAGACCCCCTGATCCATATTTTATCTGACCTTGGATATTGGTATCATCACTATCCTATCACTATCTTCCCGTTAATCATCTATTTGCAGGAGTGGGCACCAGTAATATCTCCCTATGTCCTGAGTCATGCTAGTAGAATCCAAAGGCATCCGCTTGCTTCAGGAACATAAAGAGCCTCAAACCATTATATTAGGTCACGGGAATGACCTAATATAAATGTCACTATTATTTGGCATATAAAATACTACACGAGCAGCTTGCCAGGCTCCGTGCAGATTGGTATCATAATATAAATATATAGATACACATATGTATCATATATTTTTTTATGTCATGCAAATAAATGCAGTCATTCTATACTTTTACACTATTTCTCTGACCCCCTAATATTTTTTTTTTTTTTAAAAATAATCTATTTGATGGGGCCAGAGTTATAGCACAGTGAGTAGGGCATTTGCCTTACATGAGGCAGACCTGGGTTCGAACCCATATGGTCCACAGAGCAGCACCAGGAGTAATTCCTGATCAACGCGGTATGGACCAAAAATCAAAAAAAAAAAAAAAAAGAAAGAAAGAAAAAAATATATTTGACATTGTTCTGCAAACAAGATTATTAACTATTTTAATATGTATTTAAAAATAATAAATGATAGAATTGAAATAATCCACCCATTTTTGGAAAAGTCACTTAATTTTTATCATAATAACCTTGTAAACCAAAAGTGTTATTCTTTTTCTATTTTTAGAACTTTGCTTTGTTGGTTTTCGTGCATTTTAAGTATAATGCTGGCAAAAAGTCACTAATGAATGATGTTTTACTTTAATAAATATCAACAAAGGAACTATAAAGATTTAAATAGCTCTAGATAAAAAAACTTCAAACTCAGAAGGTTAATTTTTCTTTCTTTTTCTTTTTTCTTTTTTTGCTGGTGGGCTTTCTCTCAAGAGCTCTTATTTCAAAACCCAAGTGGGATTTCAAAATACAAGTAAATAAATGTCAAAGTCTCTTGGCCTCTGCTCTGCCATTCTATGCCTGAAATTCTGCCAAAATGAAATTTTCCATTCAAGAAGGACTGGCATTTACTAAGCTGAATTTTTTAAAGACTCACTTTTTAAAGTAGTGGAAACTATGTCCAATTCTTGACGTTTCTCCCTCTGGATAGAACAGCTGTCTCCGTAGACTTTTTTTCATAAAAGGCAACATTTTCTGAAAAACAAATGTTCAGCCTACCAGCGTCTTCAGCCACTACTAGTTTTTCCTCAGTGCTAAGCACACCAAATAAACAGCAAACTAAAAGTTAGTGTATTACTGGACATCACCAAAAGCACAGAAAAGAAACTTTGAAAGCGGCAGTTTTTTTTAAACAATTTAGTTGCTAGAGAGGCGATGCTAGAAGAGGCAACTGTAAAAATGTATGTTTTATAAAATATGAGCTTTCGTCATATAACTGTTGATTAGTTTTAACATTAAAACTAAAAATCTGAGTGCTTTTTCAAGAACCAAAAGTGAAATTGGGCAACCCCCTGAAAGCACTAAGTAAATCGGAGGATTTACGCGCCAGTTCCGTTGGCCAGCCCGGGGGTATGGGAGGCCGATGTTGTGGGGACTTGTGAAAAAAAGTGAGATGTTAAAAAGGGAAATGGGAATTAAAACTGGACAATCAGCGAAAATTTCCATTCCTAGAGACGCTTTAACTTAACAACTGGATAAACTCAAGGGTAATAAAAATTGCATATCAAGTGAGGGAAACGAATTCCACATCTACAGCCTAACTTTTTTGCACTTGCAGTATCTTGGAAGCAGTAACAAAGTTACTACTGGTCCTGGCTAAAGTTTCCCCCTTAATTTCTCTTTCCCGGCATTTTTACTGGCATAAAGTGCACTCCAAAATGATCCTTGGTGATTCTTTCATTTCGAACCTCATAACTTGCTATTACCTAAGAAGTAAGCATCTTTATCCTCTCTCTCCCAGTATTTGGTCAGGGCAGAACATCAAGAAAATACTTAGAAAAAAAGGTTTTAGGGTTTGGGGGATTTCGGGTCTTTGTTGTGTCATTTCCCTGCCCCTCCACGCCCCCAGCCACGTGACCAAGAGAAAGGCCGGGATTTTGTGAATGGAACCAAAAAAGTGGCTACAGGCGCAGAGAGGTCCGCCCCCTTCCCTTAAACTGCCAATCTCCTAGCCCGGAGCGCAGCGGGTCAGCAATAAACAACAATGGGCTGGGGCCCTACGGTTTCTCATTGGCTTCCCCAAAGGGTAGTTGCTTTTCAAGCTGAGGTCTCCCCCCCCGCGTTACCCTGGATACCAGTTGGCTCCGGCCTCAAAGGTCTTTAGGGGAAAACTTAGCAGAGTTGATAGGGAGGGGGTCCTACTGTACCAGCTTTTAAACAGTCTAGCGGGACACCCTTTCGACCACCCCCACCTATGCCCGCCGCCAGCCTGCACCCCATAGAAGGTATCGGCGAACTCCACAATCCTACGCCTTGAAGCGCGAGCTGCGCCGGAACCCCCCTCCATAGCCGGGGTTAAGAGTGGTTCCCGCTCAAAATGCAAATTGTTGCTCGAGTGAACGCAAGCTCTACTCTGCATTTCAAGTTTCACATCACGCTTTATCTTTGCTTTTGCCCTCTCCAGTTCTAATAGCTTTTGGTAAAAATTTGTGTTTGTTGACATGGATCTTTCCATCTGGATTCGGCAGTTGAATCTTGGATACTCTTGCTCCATTTTTAAAAGTGGTCTCGCACCTAAAACGTTCCATTCAAGGAAGGTAAACTGGGATACGAATTGAGAACGCAGCACGTTTCCACGGGCTGAACAGCTCCAGAACCGTCCTGTTTGATCTCTTAACGATGGCAAGCAGGATCACAAGTGAATTTCAACACCCCAGACGCCCAGGTCCCAACCCAGAGGCTTCAGAAACGGCCAAGACTTCCAAAAGTGATCTTTATAGCTTCCCGCCCCCAGAGAGTGGAGTCGTGTGGCAAGTGCTTCCAAAGATGCAACCTCGATTGTAAACGTCCTAGTCATTGTCCTGAAACCTGAGACCGACCCCTTCTCACAGCTGGCTCCCAGGACTCCGAGCTGAGACCGTTTTAAAAGCTGAGAGGTGAAGGAAAGCGTCAAGTACAGTGACACCTCCGCCTCCGTGTATACATAACAAAAGCTCAGGAAATCCAGGGTTCCTCGGATATCCGAGCCCCCCCATCTCCTCCGACCTCCCCCACCGACACTGTGAACTGGAAGCACTCTTTGCCAACCCACACGTGGGAAAGAATGACATTTTTAAAAATACTTTTCCTCACCCAGATTGCTCCTTTGATCCTTCAATTCTATTCTTCCCCAACGCAACCTCTAAGCTTCACCCTTGCGCTTTCCCCGAGTCTTTATTACTATTATTTTTTTTTAATTCCATGAATGATAATGCTCTTGTTTTACCTCGAGAATGGGCGTGTAAAATAAAAAAAGCGTCCGATGGGACACACAGAAGAGCGGTTGTTGCTAAAAAAACCAGAAGAACTTTGTGTCCAAAGCGTAATGGGAACTAGGCTAGGGAGCGAGGGTGGGCTTCTTAGGGCTAAAAGTATGGTGGGGAAAGAGATTTGGGGGGCGAGGAAAGGCGAGAGCAGAGAGGCGAGGTCTAGGCGGGAGGCGGGGTGGTCGCGCTACGAGTCTATACCTGAACCTAACGGAGCGTGCTTTAGAAATCAGCCCAGTAGTGGACCAAACACACCAGTAAGAACTAGCGACTCATGGGCTGAGTGTCCCTGGGCGCCGGAACAATAAGCAGCGGGTTAGGAGGGCGGGCGACTGCTTTGTTGCTGGCGTTTCCAGGCTCTGGACCCTGTAAGCGCCGGCCGAGCACGAGGTCTGGGCTGCGGGCTAGGGGAGATCCAAGAGAAGGGGCTGCAGGCCGCCTGATTGACAGCTCGAAATCTGATCTTGTGAAAGAGAAGCGGAGCCAATGGGGAGGCAGCGATCCATCAGTTTGGATTGAGGCCCCTGGAGGAGAAGTAGAGGAAAACCACCAATTGAGCTCTGTCAGAGGCGCTTTCGGCTTCCAAGGGGGAAGTGCTGGGCAATAATTAATGTTTTTATTAAATTTGGGGGAATTTTTTTTTTGCAGCCGTTCGCCTAACGTGGCCTTCAGGTGGGTCTTTCCAACAACTTTTTTTTAATGTCTCTCCAGATAATTGCATGGTTGTGGGTTGCAAAAACTCTCCTTATGAAAGAGGTGTCTCCGTCTCTTTAGTCCCCGTTAGGTGCAAAAGCAAGTCTCGATCGCCATTGCTAGTTTTGCACACGTTTGCAGGACCAGTGCTGCCCGGGGTATACCGACCGCGCAGGGAAACATCGAGAGAGTAAATAAATACATCGCCTCTTGTTCGGATTTTTGCTACTGCCGAAAATATGTAAATTGTGAACTCTCTGGGCTCTCTTTGGATCAGGTGAACGAGGCGGTGTAGGGGAGGGTATTTTGTGAATGGGACTCTGGAGGGTAATTAGCTATGCAAATTCAAGAGCTTCATTCATGATTTTTTAAGCCTAAAAGCCATCTTGTTCCCTCTAGGTTGATTGAAGTCCAGATCCTGAGGAAATCTCCAGCTAAATGCTCAAAATATAAAACACTGAGCTGAGATTTGCGAAGAGCAACAGAATGGATGGATTTTATGACCAGCAAGTGCCTTACATGGTCACCAATGTGGTGTGGATCAGTTCGAAAGTTGCTGTTTATAAACTTGACTCCGAGGGAGGGCCGGGAGGAGGGGAGAGAATGAGAAGGGAGGGGGAGGGTTGGGATTACAGATACTTTATCTGCTTTGTTGCCACCGTAGGGCAGACTCTGCCTCTAGAAGCCCAAGCTTCAAAATGAGCTTACCTTTCAGTGATTTGGATAAGGCATAGTTTTGTTTTTTAAGACCCCCTACTTTCTGATTAAAGCGCCCAAGATGAGTGGAAGAGAGGAGATGCAGGGGCAGCATCTGCTGCACTCCAAAGTTTTTGGCTGGGTTTGTCTGCCACATTGAAAAGAGCAGAAGTTGAGACAAATGCTGACACTTTTTGTTTATGGGTGTTTTTGGATTTTGTTTTCCTTTCCCTCCCTCCCTCCTCCTCCCCTCTTCCTCTCTCTCTCTCTCTCTCTCTCTCTCTCTCTCTCTCTCTCTCTCCTCTCTCTCTCCCTCCTCTTTTCACTGTCTGCGGGGGGGCGGTTATCAGAGAGAATAAAGTTTACTGTATTTTATTTTTTAGCTTTTGATCCAGACTACAAACGACTTTAAGTGTAATTGCTTAGTGTTGTTTTCATGCTGAGAAGTACCATGAATAAATGACTGATGAGTAGAAGTGTCTTAGAATCCTCTCTAGGAAGCAACTCCCCTGGCTGTAATTCTCAGCCTCAGCTTTCCCACTGTCAAAATGAATATAGAAAATGCATATTAGAATTTATTCTGTGGACGATGTTTTCAATTCATAGGGACATCCAGTAGATCTAAGAGTGCATGTGTTTTTCTGTGTCATCTGAGGTTTGCACTTTAAAAGGATTTTATCTTTCCCCTTCGTAGAGTCAGCGTGGGAGAAATTGTAACGAAACCAACAAATGTCAGAAAAAGAAAATTCATTAACAGAGATCCGGCTCATGATTCAGAAGGTGAGGTTTGTTTGGGGGCGGAAATTCACTCTCTCTTACCTGTACTCTCCCACCCCCTCACACAAAAGTAGAGGAACTGGGGGCACTTCAGGGATATTAAAAATAATGAACTTTAAAAGTTACTCATTTTAATGAAAACTTTTTACTTATTAGCATAATGCAACAACTTGTATTGGATAATATTTTTTGACTCCTGTCACAAACTGATGAAAGAAAATGAAAATTTAACAGTAACATCTTTAAAAAAAAATCAGTCTTTTCTGTTTAACTATCTTTGTCCATATGGCATATAACTAACCCCAAACACTAAACTAAAAAAAAAATAAAATATCCAACACGTGGGATAAATTAAGCATCTATGTACACTATTTAATTTTTCTTTGTTTTTTTTACAAGAAATTAAACAGTATGAAAACAGGCTCGATTTTCTGTCTTTACACAAAAAACATTTTCTCTATTAACACATTTTTCATGATGGCTTTGATCGAGTGCCTGCTGAGGTCAAAAAGATCTCTGTTTATAAACCATAAAGGCCTTCACTAAATCATAATTAGGCCTAATTAATAATTATTATACCTATTTGGAAAATTAGGTTATAGATTCCTTTTATGAATTGTTGGTAGGAGGTCAGTATATTCCAAGCTATTTGAGTCATATGGAGCAGTCATAATAAACTTAATATATTTGCAGTTAACAAAGTTCAGCTTGCAAGTTTGGTCAGGCATATTGAATTCTGAAACTTCCTCAAATCTTCATTCTTATTGGACACCCATCCCCTTCCCACTATGACAATACAAGAATTCAGAGTTGAGGAAACAGGTGCTGTAGAAGTATCTGTTTTTGACTTCTGTGATTTTTCTCTCTAAAAACGTATATTTTAAGTTAATTCTTTTAGCCTTGAAGCACTGAAATTGAGAGTGTTTTGAGAAATGGATCATATACAGTGGTTATCTTTCACTTAAGATTTGAAGATGCAAATATTTCCAGTCTTTCCCCTATATTTTAGTAGAATTGAATGTACTTAAAGCATGATAAGCTCTGGCTAGATACACCTTCACACATCCTTCTTCTGAATCATTTTTTGTGTGCAGCTTGCTGTTCAAAAGGTAACTAAAAAATTCCTGAAGTTTTGTAAATAGCACAATGGGTTTTTTTTTTAATTGAAAAAATGCATTTTATTTTCTATGGCTGATTCCCAACCCCAAGACCAATTTTATGACAGTGTTCTTAAATGAAGCCTAAAAGATTTGCAAATCTTTTGTTTATGTCTTTTGACTTGTTTTTTAGAACTCTTTCAAGATCTAAGTCAATTACAGGAAACATTGGCTTGCAGAAGGTAAGGAAAAAAAATAAATGCTTTAAAAAGGAGGGGAAAAGCAACTCTAGAAGGGAGGGGAAAAAGTCTTGAACTTGCTGTCTTAATGTTCAGCCCAATTAATTGAGCTCTAAAAAAGAGCCACCTCATGTGTCATGCATACATTAGAGCCTCTGATGAGTTTGTCTTTGGGGAATCTGGGGCTGCACTACCCAGTGTCATCACAAATTACCAGGAGAAATTGCTTCCAGCTCACAATCACATCTGCTTTTGGCAAGAACTAATGCACCAAGACTTCAAGTTCTAAGCCTCTGTTCAGATTTTAATTGCAATTGATCAGGTTTATATTATTGTACCTCGAGAGACCTCCTAGAGCCAGAACTCGGCTGCTGTTCCCTTTAGAGCAGCACATATTATTATTTGGTGTTCTTCTGGTGGAGGACTTTTCTGATGGCAGAATTTAGTTTCTCTGGGTTCATCAGGACGGGATGCTTCAAGATTTAAGTGCAAGTGTCTTCTTTCCACCTTGTTCACAACACAGAATCGTTAGGTGTGTATCCAATTCTTAGGAAATCTAAGACTTTAACATCAATCTTTGGACCAGGATTGTAAGATTGTTTCTTATTTGTTAACAGTTATGTGATGTTTGTTGATATTGACCTTTGCTATTATCTCACTGTTACTGGGATTGATTTCATGTAGGGAAGAGACATTTACAAAGTTTCATTTATTTTGGAATATTTCTGATGAAATTTTATGCTGCATCTTGTTCTATATTTTATTGTCTGAAACTTTACTTTGTAGGAACAATGAGGTATTGCTTTCAGTACAGCTTTGTTGCAACTTGAAAAATGCCTAGTGTTGAGGGACTTTCTTAGGCATCCGTAATTTAAAATTATTTTCTTAAATTTGTCTCACTAACTGTGAAATAATAAGTTTATCTTATGTTTTGTGTTGTGGAAACATAAGGAGAAAATTATAGATATTTAAGCATTGAATGTAACTGTTTATTTCTGTTTTTACATTCAACGGAAAACACCAATTTTGGAGCAGATTTTTAAGATGATAAAGAGTGAGTCTTTTTAAATAAAGGGAACCCTACTGTGGCTGTAGCTACTTTGGAGGCAGGCTGCAGTGTTTTTCCCTGGGTCCTGCCTGCAGTCCTTCAAGTTGCTGTTAGCATGTAAAATAAGTTTCTTTGTTTTGCTAATATTCTAGTTCTCCAAAGAGCTTTTTGCAGCAATCTGTTAGAAACTCTTACATTAAATAGCTTTCCTGATAACTCTTTGAAAAGGTGATTGTATTTGTATGTTTATGAAAGGTAAAGTATTAACGCAAGTTTTAGTTTCATTTAAAGGTCATTTTGCTAGTTTCTGTAAATGAAACTTACTCCAAGAAATTACTTTTGATTACAGCATAACTCATATTCCAACACAACTTTTTAAAAGAAAATAATTGCTCAAAGATTCTTGTATTAATTTTTAGTAATTTTGCAAAGTTGAAGGATATGAGAGCATTATGCTGAGGGAATTTCTTCACTTATGCAAATAAGTTAAAATGCCTCTTAATTGTTTTGGAAGATTTCTTATTTCTTAAGATGCTTGAAATCTCATTGATTCCAAGTCAGTTGCACTTGCTGACAGATTAAGAATGTGCATAGCAACTCTTCTTGGAATTTTGAAACGTGGAATCAGTGACAGACTCTTTACTCTCGTATCAGTTTCAGTGTAGTTTTTTGCTTTTGACTTATTTTGCTTCTTTGTTGCTCAGATAAGTGATTTGAATATTTTGAGTTTATCTCTTAAGACTAGACACTTTCTTGCCTATGGTTATTAACATACCTGTAAATAAATATTTACATATGTAGCTTAATGTTGAATATACCTAGAAAATGACTGAGGCATATGGAGGAACATGGATTTTTGTTTAGAAAAGAGTAAGCTTAAATGAGTTCAGTAATTAATCCTTGGAATGTTTTATGGAATACCCAGGTGAGCCACTTTGTACAAACTTGGGCAAAATTTAAACAGTTTCCAAGATAATTTACGTTCATTAATTCTATCATAATAGAAGCAAAGTTATTAGTAAGATTTTAAAATCCAATAGTAATTGTTTTTAATTATTTTTACTCTTAATAGACCGTGCATTTATTTTTAGCAATGACTTTAATCATAGTATCTTGCTTTATCAGTAGTTTGCCTTATCCTGTGTCCTATTCCTTGCCTTGAACAGTGTTAGCTTGGAAGAGATCTGAGAATTACACTAGCTTATTTGTAGCTAGATTTGTCCATTTATGTCCTGTGGGCAATAAGAAATTAAAACATTGCCAATTTGGCTGTTTAGGAATTGCTTGAATATTTCTTTTTACAATACTTTGGGGCAAAAAAAATGATCCTGGAATTTTAAGGCATCTTGAGTTTAAAATTAAAAAAAATTATTGGCAATTAACCAAGTTTCTCCCATGCGTTAAAATCCCACTGGGAAGTTAAACAGGTCTAAATATCTTATTAGGTATAATAATCAAATTAGTTATATGTTGTAAGAAAACCATGTCTTAAAAAAAATCATCAAGTCACTAAATACTTGAGAGATAATATAGTGTAGCATCTTTTTTCTTGTGCAAATTTTAAAAATTAGATCAGAGTGCAACATACAAATCAATCATGGGCAAGTTATTATGAAGTACAATATGTGTTTTATGTCCAAAGGGAAGCTGGGTTAGATGAGGCAGTACTACGTGGGTGGGGTTGGAAGTAGTATTTTCAACTCCATATAACTTAATATAAAAATGCTTCTATTTTCACCCTCCCCCAAATTCTTCTCCATATAGAATCTAAAGTATATTTTCTAAGAATTTTTAAATTAACTTTTTAATTAAATAATTTTGGAAGTATTTTTGTACTTCAGTAATACTGTAACTTAAGTATTTTTGACATGCATATAATAATTTAAAATTGCATAAATCCTTGAAGAAAATTGAAAAGCTAATAATAGTAATCAGCAATAGTTTTTAAAAAACTAAAAAATTCCTATTTAAAATTTTGCCATAATTTTTTATATTGCAACATAACTATGTGCACTTCATTGATTCTTTGTCTTTTGAATTAGATTGCTACTGACAGAAAGGCAATTTCAATTATTCAATCCAATGAAATAATGAGTTCAAATATTAATCATAGTAAATACTTATTCTTGAAAATCTCTTTTAAGTCATCCTTTTAGCAGAAGATGCCCTAGAAATTCATTGTTAAAATGAACCCTTTTGGTGAGTGGGGATTAGAAAAAAGGATGTAAAAGTTTGTTTAAAAGAATTGCATTTGTCTAAAATTGATTATTAAATCTTACCTATTAACACAGCTTAAAGAGAAATAACAGATTTTACACATCTGATGTAAATTTATAACTTCTTTCAAATGTTAATTTTGATGTGTGTCTAGATTTTTTGAGATTTCCTTTTCATTGGTAATACTCTAAAGAAAAAAATCAAAAGTGATTTGCTGTCATCAGTATATAGTATTCTGTATCATGATATATGTATATGTGCATATATATTTATATATAAAGTCAAGTTTCACTGTGATTATAGCTGAGTCAAAATTTTGTTTGTAAGAACAACCTTTATTACACCTAAGATTGCTACTGTGCCCTAAAAAAGGCATTTTTCTCTTGTTTTCTTACTTGACCTACAAGTAATAGGCTGACACAGAGATTTTGTTATGTCTCTTCAATTCACTTTAATAACATATAAAATAGGTACTCAAATCATTTACTATAATGTTCAGTCAGTATGCGATTGTCCCTTACTATATATAACGCCATGTACAATAGACACTAGTCACAATGCACTCATTTTTATTTTTCAAAAAATTATAGTGTTTAAAATGGAACATCAGATGGAATATGTGCTCACTTTTTTTGGTTTGTTTTTAATCTGCTGAATCTGCTGCACTAAGGGATAAACATTATTTTACGTGGTTTCCAAAAAAAGGGGTTAAGAATTAAATTACAGCAGTGTTTAGAGTTTCTTAGACTTGAGCACGTTTTTTTTCCAAGAGGTGAGGGCTAGGGGGATCCACAGTCTCTCATTCTGTTCTATCAGGAAACATTCTAAAGTACAAACAGACTTCTCATTTTAATTAAGAGGAGCAGGTAGAGTAAATGTATCATATTTATTTCTAAATATTCATTGCAATTCTATAAATGCTTTTCATTAGGATACATTTGAAAAATAGTAAAGTTTTAAAAATAAGGTCTGAATTTGGTGTCATTTCAATATAGGTTTTACAGAGGGTCCTACTAAATGTTAATGAAATACTGCTGAACTTGGAGGATCTGTGAAGTTTCACAAGTTGGTTTTCCTTGATCTGATATTATCTTGCATTTAAAAAAGTAATAATAGCAAGAACAGTATGTCAGATCTCTGTAGCACTAAAGAAAATTTGACCAGAACAGTCTGAGCTATTCTTAAGTTTTCAAATCATTACAGGCCAGTTAAGTTACTTACACATTTAAACTTATTAGAGAAAAGAAAATTGAAACTCACTATTTTTCTTTTCTTTTTGGGGCACATAAAATCTCTTTATCAACAATGAAAGATGTTTCTGTCTTCAGGAAATGGTGCCCTTTTTTTGGTATGTTTAAATATGTTTACACTCCACATTAATTAATGCTTATACATTGCTACAATCATTTTAATGTGAAAAGCGGATGTGGTATAAAACCAGGCTTAGTGGCCTCATGATTATTTTGTTCCATGGCCTGAAGCTTCATTTTAAGATTAAACAGAATGCCACTGTGCAGAAGTTGACTTTCTTGTTCTTTTACTTTTATTTTAAATCAGATTTAAAGTTTTTAAGAGAAGCTTGTTTCTAACCCTTTCATCCCAAGTGAAGTGCAACACAGTTCAGCAATTATCTTTATAATCTTAAGAAAATCTGCATAATAGGCAAGATAAATGAAGCATATTTTAATGGTTTTCCCCTCAGTGCTTTTCTTTCTTCCTTCCTCCTCCGTTCCTCTTTCTTTTCTTTCTTAGTTTTGTATATTCAAGTTTCTGTGAAATTGCCCTAATAAAGTTAAATATTACATGCACACTTATATTTAGATATGGGTTTGACTTTGTAAACTTGTCAGATGTGGAAACATGCACCTAATGGTTCTTCTGAGCAGTATTTGAGACAGAGCAATAAAATCGCTGTGTTTATAGTGCAAGTTCAAGTTGACTTGCTTTGGTTCTCTGGAAGGGTGTGACATGAAAAGATTGCGGTTGGGCCACATGTCTAACACTGGACTGTGTTTTTGTGAATGGAGGCAGAGCTCCAGTTCTGCCTGCTTGTCTGGAGGAATTGCTGAGGAGATCAGCTGTCTCATTCACGGCAGAAAGAATGACTCATACTTCTTCCGCCTTGTTTGGCTCCAGGTCATTGTTACAGTGGATAGAACTGGTTTTCATTAAATATTAACCCCTTTTGCACTTGGCATTTGTTTAATTTGTTATTTTTCTGCTTTATCTCAAGCTTTAACGGGTAATTCAACAAGCCTCTACTTTCTAAAGAAAAAAAGGGCTTTTTAGTTGGCCTGTTAGCCAACATGGTGAAGAACTTAAATGCTCAGCTTCTGATTATTTTGAAATGAAAGTTTAAAATCAAGGCAAAGTCTTATTTAAAAATTGCACATCTTCAAATCAGTGTTAGTTAGAAGGTAACTTTTGAATTAAAAATGGGAGTTTAAGTCATTTTGTGATCTTCAGGTCATTACTAACTTTGTATGAGTTTCTCTGCTCAGTAGGAAAGGAGAGAAAAAAAAACTTTAGATAATAATCTGGGTAAAGCAAATAGCTGAGAGTGCAGATACTACCCTTTTAAAGTCGAAGTCCTGAGACTTGATGGCAACTCTGTCTATTAATGTGCAATGAACTGATAGAGCTGCTCTAGCTATTACCAATAAAATCCACATGCTTAATCTTCTTGAAAGCCTTTTATTGGTCTTTTGGTATATACTTTTCCCCCCTTCTCCTTTCTTACTCTTCCCCTTCCTCTTTAATTACATCGTGAGGGGAAACATTTTCATTCCCCAAAGGTGATTATTCCATGCATAACTTTATAATAGAGTAGTGAAAAAAGCCCTTTTCCGAAGGTTGGCTTCTATTGTTAATTTTCCACTTTGGAGTTGCTATTCCTTCCAACAAGTTTTCATGCAGTCCTAGTTTGCTTCATCACAGAATGCCTGTGAATTGAAAGGGGGAAAAGAGAAACGTATGATATGAGTGTGGCAATACTTTTGTCATATTTTCCTCACCCAGATCCAACTTGTGTTTTCAGTTAACTGCTTTCCTTTTCCTCCAGCTTCAAATTAGAGGTATACTTAAGCCTTTGTCTATTTAAGTAGCATGCTGCTTCATTTGGTCTATTCAGTTTCTTAAGATTAGCTTCTGTGAAATGTGAGTCATATGTTTTTTGTTAAAATTCTGTAATATGTTCAGGCATAAGTGTGAAGTATTTATTCAGTATGTTAAGGAGTTAGAACAGAAATAGCAAGACTTAATCTTTTTTACAAATTGTTAGCATGCGGTGTTTTCTATAAGTTTGGGAGGTACAACTTCAGTTTCTTCTGCTCCTGGCGATTTTCCATCCCACTATAAGCAACACCTAGCACATCCATCAGAGTTCTTATGCCTGTCTTATAGTTTCATATATCATGGAGTTGAACTTTCTTTTGTTATAGTAAAAGGGGGTAAAATTCTAGTCTATAAGACATTCATGCCAGCATATTCAGTTACAAATTTACTTTTGTTACAGTCTATTCATAACTATTCCCGTGAAGGGATGTTACATTTTTATTGGGTTTTATAAATACTGACTTTCAAAAAAGCATAGCAATTGCTATGGCTGATATTTTTACATCTATATTTGTTTAGCTGTTAATTTAGAAGGAAATGAAGAGTATGTGAATAGGCTATAAAAATGTTAGAATATGATTGTATACCTGCTATATTAAACCGATATTAACATGTGTTTAAGTTTTTGGCATAAGGATAGCTTGCAGGGTATTCCTCCACTTATAATTTATGAATGAGGAAAATCAGGTTTTCTGCTATATGAAAAAAAAATTATAGCTAACAGTGCTACTGTACAATGCTTACTATATTTCTATCCCGATCCAATATAATTAAACAGAAGTAAAGATATTCAATTTGCATTGTAATATGGGAAGCATTTTTCATGCGTAACTTTAAAGAAAAAAGGTGAACGGTGAAGAATTGGACAAGGAGAGTAGCATTTCTTGAGTATATGTCATCTGCGGGATATTTTGCATTTAGATGATTTCATTTAATCCTCATGAAAAAAAACTGTGCTGTTAACTATTAGATTATGAGTGCAGTGGTGTTCAAAGAGGTTAAATAATGTTACATAGTTTACATAACTGACAAGTCTTAGGACTCTGATTTGAAGTTCATCTAACTCTGGATAACAGGGTATCAGTATAGGATACAAGGAGAAAGCGACAGTTCTAGCAAAGGCTGATCAAAAATACTTCAGTTAGTTCTAGAGGGAAAAAAATCTTTATTGTTCTTGGGAGCAAAGGTTAGACTATTTTTAATAGCTTAAGTATAGCTCTACTGAAGAGAGTTCTTGGAAAAACTGAATGTCAAGATTATATTTGCTTTAAAAAAGATAAGATAGCATTGTCTTTAATATAACAGTTTTCATTCAGGCAAATTTTCCTGAGTTTTAAATATTAAACAAAAGATTTTAAAAAAAGTAAACAAGCCTTTTTATATTCCTTTTATATAGAATTAATTTTATGTAGAAATTTTAACTTATTTAATTTCAAGAGACCAATTATTCTATATGTTCTATATTCTTCATTTAGAGGAGCTTTTCTAATAAACTGACATTAGTTTTAATATGATTTAATTGGATAAAATGTTTCAGGGTTAGATACTACTAATAAAGTAGTGCTAATAATTGCTTCATGCCCAATTAAAAGTAACCAAGCTTCTATTTTATGTAGTTTGCATGTGTATATTTGTACTTATATGTGAAATCTAATTTTGTAAGTCAGTTTATGTTTGCTGAATCTGCTGAGCTAAAATATTTTCTGCGGTGAAAATGTATACTTTCATTTTGATTACTGCAAAGTATATTAAGTCATTGCTATTCAATATTGTTCATTACTAAGAAGGAAATTATTTTACATTAATACTGATGAAATTATGACACTTTAGTGATGAACAATTTCTATAGGAATATTTTTGCATGAAAAGATAAAAAATTAATATTATGTATATTTTATGACATCAAAGTATGTTTTATTATATGTGATCAGACTCAGTGGCAATAGTTTCATTTGAAAAACTATAATATTTTGGCCAAATTAGCAAACACTTTTATTGTATGATAATATACCATTTATTTTTGATAATATCCTTCATACTCCAAAAAGCAGACATTCCAAAAGTAGAAGAAGGAAGTTTGGTAACTGTATCATTTGAAAGGCTAGTATGGTTAATTTAAGAGGGTTACTTTAAGCACTGACAATGGTTAAATAAAAAAAAACTTTGCTCCATTCTTATAGAGAGAAACCTTGCAGCTAATAGAAATCCTGTAGCTTCTTTTATTTTTTATGTCATTTTTGTTTCCATCTGGCAGGTGAAATTCAGAGTGACTCTAACTGCCACCATTATAGTCCTGTGACATCAGTGATTGCTTTTGTTTCCAAGTATTGCTGTCAATATCATTTTAAAATAGGAGCTCATTGGCAAATAATCATCAGGTTTGATCTCAGCCTAAAACGATCTGGTTTAAAAAGATCTTAGTTGACATTCCTTGTACCTTGGCAGTGTCTTTCTTAATTTTTTTAATGTTTTCTTTCTTCAGCTCAGGTACCTGACAATGATGAGCAGTTTGTGCCAGAACTATCAGGCTGAAAGTTGTAAGTATAGTATGACTCATCCCTTGAAATTTTCTTTGCCTCTTTCCTTCTTTCCTTCTTTCTTGTTGGTTGGTTTTCACTTGTAGTGTCTGTTCTTGCATTGTATCAGTGCCTTTTTAGCTTATAGTCATGAGATTTTATTTGTTAGGTCGTGTCATCAGCAGACTCCCTGTATAATCTGAGCGGAACTCCAAATAGTAGCAAGGGAAATCAGTTTGATTAAAAGATGGTCCTGTTCTCCATTTTGGTCAACTATCTGAGAAATCAATAGGGCATAAACCATAAGTACACAAGTGCTTGCTCTCCTTCCAGATTTTCAGTGTGTTTATAAGGAAAAGATAGTTAAAAAACTCATAAGAGATTTTTGTTGTATAACATAAAATTTTGGACTAAACAGGCATTGGCTTATTGTTTTATCATATGTTCATGAACTGTCATGTTCTTTAATTTAACTTTTTAGCATCATTTCCTTCTTCCATTTTTTTGTAATTATACAAATGGAAGTTGAGATTGTTGTCTCTTAATATCTCGTCAGTGTTCCTTTCCCCGAGATATGCTCTGGGGCTTGACAGTCAGAGAATACATGAAGAGTGATTCATGGGGTACTCACCCTCCCTTCATTATGGAGTGAATATTTTGCTTCTACAAGCATAATTGCCTCAGGGTTTACTTCTGATATTTATGCTTTACCATTCTACCAGCTCATAGCAGCTATTGACCTGAGGTACAAATAGCTGAAGGTATCAATGACATCTTGAATGTGAAACTGACTTAATACATTTTTATTGTCAACACCATTTAAACTAACTGGATTCATTTTTCAAGTGAAAAACTATCAATAGATAGTTTCACAAGACACATTTAATAAATGATCAAATCCGTTTTCACAATCCAATATCTTAAACCTAACACTAAGACCTACATTATTATAGGTATATATTGATCATAATGATCAAATCCATATTTTCACACCTAATATCTTAAACGTAACACTAATACCTATATTATTTCAAGTAAGATACTTAAAAGCAATGTCTTCAATTTTTTAGTTAAAAGCTTTAAGGTTTTTTTATCCAGATTCAGAGATTCAAATAAAACATTTTCTTTCCAGTTGTGGTAAAATTTGCCGCTCTAATCTACTTATAAGAATCATGTTTTGTGGCACTAAACTTATTCACATTATTGAACAAACATCAACATTATCCATCTTCAGAACTTTCTCATCTCATATTAAAACTCTTCTGTTCTGAAAACTAAATTCCATTGTTTCCCAACCCAGGGTAAATGGTATATTATCAACCTGATATTTGATCCAAGGAGAAGATACTGTATGTTATTTAATAACTGAATAATAGTTTTCAGATGTGATTTCAAGAAAGCTATTCAGCTATTTTATAGACATTAATTAGAGACTCTTAAAGCTTAAGAAAGATGATGGCTTAGAATGATGGCAATGCAAGACCTCTCCTTCAATTAAGTATGGAAAGAGAATCATCACATTTTCAACATTTACTCTCGCTTGAGGCACATCTTTTCTCTAACTAAACTTGTATCTGAGTAGTAGAATGCTTCCCCAAGACATTCTGCTTCCGTGGAAGTAGTATTATATGAAATAAATTGGTATATCCAAAAGAAATTGTGCAATCATTCCAAATGCCAGGGTAAATAATAGCCTAGAAAATACCTAATGATAAGTTTTATTCCCTTTTTCTTATTGGGCATATTTTCAGTTTTATGAATTCTATACTGTTTTGCCTCCTTGTATTCTCTTAGAGTGGTGAGATTTTTCCTTTCTTTACTCCTTTAAGCACTCCATCTTATTCTGCTCTTCTTTCAGCACTCCTTGACTCCTCTATTCTGGATTCTGTCTTCAAACTTTTAATTCTGTTTAACATCTACCATTGTACCAGAGACCCATAAAACTTTCTGTGATTATCCACATATATAGATTTATATATGTTCTGCTTGCTATAGTAGCCACTAACTGCATTGGCATTGGGCACATGAAGTGTGTGACTATTGAGTTGAAATAATGAATTTTTAATTCTCTAAGATGCTGTGACCTTCAGTTTAAATAGATACATGTGGCTATTGGTTAGTTGCTAGTTCTATTTAGCTAAGCCACCTTTATTGTTATCTCAATAGTGATTATTATGTACCCTGTACCTTTGCCCAATCCACCACTTGGATTCTTATACAAATTGGAAAAATTCTACACTTCTGAACTCACCCCTTCAGTACTCAGTTATCTTTTAGCAGGTAAACCCCAATCTTCAACATATACACTCAGCAAGACTAATATGGAAATCATTATTTTTACTGGCCAGCATTTCTCTTTTACTTCTGTTGCTTTCTGGCAATGATGACAATGTCATTCAAGCTTAAAACATCTGATTTATTATCACTCCATTTCAGTTCTCTCTCATAAATCTCAGACTGCTTACAGAGTTGTTAGTCCTACCCTTCAAAAAGATCTTAATTTCATGCCTCTGCTCCATCTATTTCAATATCATAGTTTATTGCATATTCTTCCTTGATTGAACATGTAAATTTTCATAAGTTTTTACATTCAGACTAAGTTTTTCCTTCCTCTAGTCTATTGTCTGTAATGATACTACACACAAAAAACCAGATCTTATTAGTTCTCTCCTTAAACTTTCTATGGGTCAAAGTCCTAAGTTAATGTTCCTCCAGGTTAATGTAATATAACTTGGGCCCTGATTTTCATTTTAAATTTTATTCTTTGCTTCCTGCATATTCTGTCCGTCCATAATCTCTGAATGTAAACTTGCTTATTTTTCAGTCCACCAAACATTTCTTTTAAGCCTCCTTGACCTTGCAGACACTCATTTTTCTTTAACATTTTCACTTTCATCTGCAGTTTAATAGAGCATCAGATTCATCTTTACCACATTGACATCTTTCTTGTCCATTTTCTTGTCATTTTTACCTGAAGAGTTAGACTCTGCAGCATATTGTATTTACTATATTATAGCTTATATTTAAAATGCACAAGTTTTTCTTAAATCATGGATAATTAAAGTTTGACAAATATGACTCTGGGACTTGTGAACAAAACATCTAATTATAATTGAAACTTATGGACAAAGGTAAAAGTAAATCTGAAGAAATCACATGAAAGAAAGGCCTGCTTTAAGGTTTCACTGACATTAGGACCATTGCTATTTAGGTGATGGTGATTGCAATTACTGTCCTCACTGAGGACTGAAAAGGAAGGAAATGCTTTAAAATGAAGACTAGAGTGTCAGGATTAGATTCCTAATGTAGAGTGCTTATTGGAAATGGTTGTCTGATATTAGAAGTAGAAGGTTATTGTCTCCTAAATACCCTTTCAAATGTTTGATTCTTGTCTGTCTGGAAATTCTTAGTGGGCAGAGGGACCCTGTCTCTAGGAATAGAACGAAATTCCATCCCTCCTCTGTGACCCATCTACAAATTGTATGGGGCTATTTTTTCAAATGTGAATAATCAGATTTCCTTGCATACCTCAATCAAATAATATGCTTCAGGTTTTTGCTTTCAGTGCTTTCGTTCTTTGGTAAATATAGGTTGGAAGAATAATAAGTAAAATTCTAGTCCACATTGCATTACAGACAGTGTACCTTAGCATTCAAACAAGCATATAAAGAGCAGAGGATAGAATATTCAAAAATTGTAGAAAATAAGAATAATTCATAAGTGTGATGCTCTAAAAAATATTCTTAACAATGTATTTACTTACAAACATATCAGTTGGAAATTGGGAGGCTAATGGTTGTATTGTTGTTTGCTCATCTTTCAAATATGCTGGTGTTTGAAGAATATGCAGAATTAACAGCAGAATAACAAAAACTCCATATAAATCTATCTTAGGAAATAAATGAAGTCTAGCGAAATAATCCTATGCATCTAATAATTTTTTCTTAGAAAGAAATCATTACACACCTCATATATTTTGGAAAAATGAAAAAATGATTTTAGGATATACTTTAGAGGAATTAACAAATAGCTATTGCTTATGAAAGATTTAGGGTATTTGGATAACGATGAGCTTTATTTTTTCAAAGTACATACAAATTTATATATGAGCTAAAGTTTTGTAAATCATGTGTTTATATTTAAAATACCTATAGTTGTATTTTAAATTATGTACTTCATTTAGTTATTTTACTACTAATCTTTTAAAATATGCTGTTTATTATTTTCTTAATTATAAAATTATATTGTTATTATTTTAGTTATATATTCTTTGCTGCTGGGTGTTGAGAATTTAACTAAAAGTCTCATAGGTGGGAAACAAACTCTAATGTCTATGTAATATTTTTATAATTAGTTAATTTCAATTAATTTGATTACATTCTGCTCCTCTTATTTTCTGTACAGTGATTCAGATTATAGGAGGATATTCACATTTACATTTTACACTGTCGTACAACATTCCTACAAGGATAGCCAGAGTCCTAAAAAAATTCCCAGGGTATATATCGTTGTAATTTGATTCCTTTCTTTATATTTAGAGAAGAACTCTGGAACACAGATTAATTAGATTGACATCATTAAAAAATAATAAGAGTCGGGGCGATAGTACAGAGAGTAAGACAATTGCCTTGCACATGGCTACCCAGGGTTCAGTCCCTACCACTGTATTTGCTTCCTGAGCCTACCAGGAATGTTCCTCGGTGGAGAGCCAGGAACAGGCTCTAAGCATGGGTGTGCCTACCCAAAAAAAAAGCTTCTGTGTGCTTTATCTGTAACAGTAAAAACATATTTGCAAATTCCTGTATTTTCACTGAAATTAGTAATGCTAAAATAATAAAGGCATTTGATATGTAGGAATAAGCTGTTTTAGCCACTGGATGATCTTTCTTTAGTTGAATGAAAATCATAGCTCTGCTGCAATTTCCCTTCCCTTCTAAATAATAACAATATAACTTTATAACAAAGAAAATGATAAGTAGCATATTTTAACAGATTAGTAGTAAAAATGCTAAATGAAGTATATGATTTAAAATATGACTATAATATGCTAAATTTGAAACACATGATTTACAAAACTTTAGTTCATATACAAATTTGTATTTTTCCTTTTTTCTTTCTTTGAGTCCTACCAAGCATTATTCCAGGAACTAGTCACCATTCCGAGTGATTTTTTACAAACTAGGCCTGACAGCTTAATGCAAGGACCCACTAAAATGATGTTTTTTGGGGCTTGATGTTGTAGGGGGCCAAAATAACCATACCAGCTGTGCCTGAGCTCTCTAGGGCAATCCGGGAGAATCTCGGGTTATGATTCTTTTGGTGTCAGGGATCTAAACTGCTCCTGCTGGGTTTCTGTTTGTTTTTTAGTATGAATCGTTGTGTGTGTGTGTGTGTGTGTGTGTGTGTGTGAGAGAGAGAGAGAGAGAGAGAGAGAGAGGGACAGAGAAAGAGAGAGACAGACAGAGACAGACAGAGACAGACAGAGAAAGACAGAGAGACAGAGAGAGAGACAGAAAAGTTGTGGAGAACCTTAACACTGGGTTTCAAATGCCTTCTATAGAGTGGTGACCATCTGTGTATTTAAAAGCATTGAAAATCATGGCATTAATAAAGTGCTGTTATAATTCTACTTCCTTTTCAATTTGAAGTATTAGGAAGGTCTTTACTGATGGTGCATAAATATCTCTTTCTGTATTAGTGTAAACTTGTCCCAGATTGGAAAGCTCCATTTCTGGTCTGTTTCATTTCTGCTTTTTTTTTTTTTTTTTTTTTTTTACTTTGAATTTTATTTTATTATTTTTCCCCCCTCAAATATTATTACACCATTTTAGACATACAATTGAAAGATGCTCATGTGCAGAGTTTTGGTTCTACAGTGTTCCAACACCCATCCCTCCACCCAAACCCATCTCCCATCACCAATGTCCCCACCTCCCTCCCCTCCCACACCTCAACTACTTGGCAGGTTCTGTATGTCATTTCTCTCTCCTCTTTATCTCTCCCTCCCGCCACACTTTCCTGCTCTCTCGTGGAATGCAGTGCATTAAAAGACATTACTGTTTCCACTATTTTAATGGACCGCAAGGCCGCAGCGGCCGCGCGACCTGGCCTCGAACTGGTTTTGCTCTGTTAATCTGGTCGTGAGGCAGTTTCCCAGCGTCCGGACAGCAAAAATGGTGGCTAGTGTGATGGGCGAAGTCTCATCCGGCTGCTTCCGGGACCCCCCAGAGGTGACGGGCCCACTCCCAAAACCCGTCTGCCCTCCTGGGGGTCCCCTCTTCAGCTGGGCCCGGGGGTGAGCCGAAGTTCCAGCTTCCCCAGCCGCTTGTGAGCCCTCTTCATGTTATGGCCTATGGCCCCCGGGCAGCTCCTGGGCGGGGCCACCAGGCTCGACAAAATGGGAGAGGGAATGGCCGAACCCTGACTCCATCTGGACGAATTCCCAGTGATTCTTGCTTCTGGGAGCCGCCTACCTGGGCTGGAACTGGTTTTGCTCTGTTAATCTTTTTTTTCTAATTAAACTATCACTCTGCTTTCTGTTTTGTTTACTTTGGGAGAAGTACTTTATAATATTATAATTAACTTTTTTGGTTTTATTTTGAGGCCCAAACTCTGACTGCTCAGTGTTGACTCCTACTGATGCTCAGGGGACCATATGTGGTGCTGGGGATAGAGCTAGGATCAATGGACCGCAAAGCAAGGACCTTCTCCCCGTACCATCTCCTATATATCTAGTGTCCTATAACATTTATATTTTAGGGCTGGAAAGGTAGCTCAATAGCTAAGCATAATACTGGAGTCCTGTTCAGGTTTGTTCCCTTAAGCTATTAATACTGGAGTCCTGTTCCTGTGCAGTGTTCCTGAGTCACTGTCAGGAATCAGAGCACAGAGCCAGGAGTAGCTCTGAGCACTGTTGGTTATGCCACCCCCTGAAAAAAAGTGTATTATTATTGCTAATTTTGGCAAGAATTCTTTCTTACCTGATGAATTTTTTTTTTGATAGGACCAACCAAGAAGACCTTTCTTTTCTTTTTCTTTACTTTTCCTTTTTTAGTTTTCAGGCCATACGTGTCCGTGCTCAGGACTTATTCCTGGGTCTGTGCTCAGAGTCACTCCTAATAGGGCTCAGGGCACTGTTTGGGATGCTAGAGATCAAACCCAGTTCACCCACCTGCAAGGCAAGGGGTGTGCCCTGTACTATCACTCCAGACCTAAGAAGATCTTTACTTTTCTTGGCTGCTTTAGGCAGATGCAGAAAGTGAGCACACATTCAAAGATGAGTCCGGTTTCTGGGATTGGAAAACTTTTTTTTTTTTTTTTTGTTCTTTTGGGTCAAACCATTTGATGCTCAGGTCTTACTCCTGGTTCTGCACTCAGGGATCACTCCTGGGTGGGATTCAGGGGACCACATGGGATGCATGGAGGGATTAAAGTGGATCAGCTACATGCAAGGCAAGTGCCTTTCCCGTTGTGCTATAGCTTCAGCTCTGAGTTGGAAAACTTTGCTGTGTGTTGCCTTTTGTTCTGTTGGTACTGGTGGGGAACCCAAGGCATCACTCATGTGAGAAGTGTACTCTACCTCTGAACCACATCCGTGGTTCATTTCATTACTTTCATTATGAATTTTGGACTACGCTTGAAGGCGTTCAAGTCGTACTCCTGATCCTGTACTCAGGGATTACTCTTAGTGGTTTCAGGGGAACCTTTGAAGTGTCAGGATACAACCCAGTTTGGCCACATGCAAGGCAAGTATCCTTCCAATTGTACTATTGCTCCAGCCTACCATTTTGTTTACATTTTAAGAAAACTTTTAGGCTTAGTTTAACATGTCATTATAGTCAGAATCCAGCTATTTCTTTTTTTCTTTTTTTTTTTTCTTTTTAGGGACATACCATCTATGTGCTTAGGATTTACTCCTGGTGAAACTCAGGGAAACCAGGCAGGGTGTTGGTGATCAAACCGGGTCTGCTGCCTATATTACAAACACCATCCCCATCCCCATCCACCCAGCTATTATAAGGAAAAAATGTCTTGGTATTATCATACTAAAGATATTATACCTGAGATCAAAGCAATAGCTAGTTTTTGAAGGAACTGAGTTTTCTAAGTGTATGGTTCTTCTGTTGTTGCTTTTGTTCTTTTTGGATTATTTATGATTTATCTTTTGTCCTTTTGTTTGAACAGTCTAAACATTTAATCAAGCAAGGACAACACAGCCTTTCCTTGAAAGTGGGACTGTTCTTTTTTAAAAATCCTTTTAATTGTTTTATAAACCAAACAGTATGTTTGTACTGTAACTTCTTGATTTATCCATTTTAAATTTAGTCTGTAGCTTCTTCAGGTAACTAAGTATTTTGCTAAGTTTTTGTTATTTTGATCAAATAATTGTCAGTGTAATTCTACAGGCGTCTAATATTGTTCACACTTGCACATGAGTAATAATGTGGGAAGTTTGTTCCAATACAGCTACAGGCTCTCTATCCTGGAAGAGTTTGCTTTTCTTGTTGGTTTTATTTTTTTTGTTCATCTGTTTGTTTGTTTTTTGGGCCACTACTAGCAATGCTCAGTGGTTACCCTTGGCCCTGCACTCAGGAATCACTCCTGGCATTGCTGAGGGGACCATATGGGATGCCAGATATACAATTCATGCCAGACGCATGAATGGCATATGCCCTAATGCCATGCTATCTGTCTGACTCAAGATTACCTTTCTTGATATGAAACTGACCCTCAAATTTCTAACAAGTTTTTAGATGTTCTGATGCAGGCCTTTCATGGAACATAAGAGTAAACATTTTACCTATCCTGGGATTTACTTACTTGGGAAATAAAGACAGATTCAGGGCTGGAGCTGTTACAGTTGGTAGGGCACTTGCCTTGCATGTGACCTACCCAGGTTCAATTCCCTGCATCCCCTAAGTTCTGAGGCCTTTCAGGAGTGTTCCTTGAGCACAAAACAAGAACACACCCTGAGCATACACCAGGGTACCCTCTAACTTCTACCCCCCCAAAAATCCCATAAAACAGTATTAATCTTTGACAGTTAAGTTATAAAATGATTTCTGCTATTTTCTGTTGTGTGACAGCTTCAGATAGTTATATGTAAGTGATAAACTATGATACAAATGAATTACAAATAAAATCAATGATATTATAAAATGTTGTTCGTGAATTTGGGCCGCACTGGTTGGTGCTCAGGTCTTTCACCTGGCCCTGTGCTCAGTGAGCACTCCTGGTACTGCTTGAGAGACCATATGGCTCCAGGGACCAAACTGTGGTCAACTACACAGAACACAAACCCCTTATACTATCTCTCAACTTAAAAGATTTAATTTCTTTTAGATTTAGAATGGTTTTATTTTCGAAAATCTTTTTTTTTTTTCATTTCCAGAGGTTGGTTACTTGTTTTTCTCTTATATTTAGCTATGTAAATATAAGCTATGTAAGTATGCTGCTGATTGTAATTGTAGTTATATTTAAAACTAGTCAACTCTAGTTTAGGGTTTAAGCAAATTCAGGATTGTCCTAGTGCTATTTTTTAAAGAAACAAATATTAATGACCTCTACCTATCAGGTACTTTTAGTGGGGGTTCTTATCATTGCATGGTTTACAAGGAACATCACTTTCTCTCTCTCTCTCTCTCTCTCCCCGCACTTCTTCTCCTTTTTGTCTTTTGTCTTCCATTCCTCTTTCTTCCTTTTTTTTTTTGCTTTTTGGGTCACACCCAGCAACGCTCAGGGGTTACTCCTGGCTCTGCACCGAGGAGTTATTCCTGGCAGTGCTCGGGGACCATATGGGATGCCCGGGATCGAACTCGGGCTGGCATAGGCCGGCCATGTGCAAGGCAAACGCCCTACCCTCTGGGCTATCGCTCCGGCCCCTCTTCCTCCCTTTTTATCTCCCTCTCTCTTCCATTCCCTCCCTCCCCTTTTCTTCCCCCCTCTCTTCCTTTCATTTACATTTGTCTTTCCTGTAGAGAGCACCCAGAGCAGCACACATACATTTGCTTTAGTGTTCGCCATATTCCAAGGAATATGTATATTTCAAATCTAATATTTGAAACCTAGTGGGAAAATAAGCTGCATCTTATGACACTTTTTGTCTTAGATAAACACCATCACATTCAATAAAAAGGAAAACTTCATAGACCTAGATCATAGACATTGGGAATGTTTGTTTAATGTTACATTACATTTATGGAAAATCACAGACTTGTTCCACATTATTATTCCCTGATACTTTTTCCAAGCCCTGCCCACTGTAGGTAGTACTCTCTCAGACCCTAAGAAAAAATAAGAGTCCTAAATAAGATAACTGGAAAATTGCACCAATGTTGGGGCTAGAGATAAAGTAGTCAGTAAGGTGCTTGCCTTGCACATGGCTGACCTAAGGTTCCATCCCCTCTACCCTGTATAGTCAGTCTCCTGAGATCATCATTTATCCCTCAGTATAGAGCCAGGAATAGTCCTGAGCACCTCTGAATGTGGTCCCAAGACAGCAAGTAGAATAATTGCACCACTGTTAATGAAGTCTGCTCCAGCAGATTCTTAAAGCACATTGAGACTTAATGACAAAATAACAACATATTAAAAAAAAGGAAACAAAATAGAGTCTCTGCCCCCCAGAATTGGGATTTGATGTTCTGTTGTAACTGAAAGCTAAAATTGTATATTATAAATTAAGTTTTTTAGTTTTCCCTTTCTATTTTATTTATCCTTTACTTTTTGCCATTAGTTTTACAAATTATCTTAGAAATGGACTTCAAAAAATGCTCAAAGGAAGTATGTCAACAAATAGTTTCCACTTATTCTGCCTATAATTAGTAACACAGTACTTTGAGAAACGTCATTTGTGCCATTTTTAGTTGAATTTTTTCTCAATATTAGATAAATAGTTATTCAGTAACCGTACTGATTAAGCTAAGAACCAGACAGTATTTGTTGTAAATTTTAGATAACGGAAGAATGCAAAAAAATAGTTTGTGAACTAAATTTTTTTTTGTTTCAGGACTTTTACTATATGTACATGTAGTGATGTATAGTTATGAGTAGAAAGCAAACACATTATTTCTTTTTTTTTAAATTTTATTTTATTTTATTTTATTTATGTATTTATTTATTTTGCTTTTTTGGGTCACACCAGGCGGTGCTCAGGGGTTACTCCTGGCTCTGAGGTCAGGAATTACTCCTGGCGGTGCTCGGGTGACCATATGGATGCCGGGATCGAACCCGGCCGGCATGGGCCGGCCGCATGCAAGGCAACGCCCTACCCGCTGGGCTATTGCTCCTGCCCCAAGCACAATATTTTTTAGTATTTGAAAATAAAGCCAAAGTTTCAGGAAACTAATTTTTATTATTTTTGTAATTTTGAATCAACATTTCCATTTAAAAGACTATGTAAATTTCATTAAGCTATAAAGGAGAAATAATCTAACCTTAGTATAAGTAACTGTCAAATTATATAAAATTATATATTTTTCATTGTATCATATTTAGCTTTCTTTTCACTTTTATGATATTGAATAGCTTTTGCTATTGAATGTGCCTTTGCTGTAGTATTAAGCTATATTCCAAGGAGTATATTTTTCAAATCTAAATAAAAACTTTGTTAATGAATTTTCTAATAAGAGTATATTCTATGTTTCTCTCCCTCATTAAGTAGAAATAATTTGAGGTTTTCTTTTTTAACATCTATATCTCCATGGTATTATACCTCCATGGGCTCTACTTGCATGTAAAAGTATCAGGGTGATGTTGACTTAAAAAAAATCAGTTATTGGGGGCCGGAGCGATAGCCCAGCGGGTAGGGCGTTTGCCTTACACGCGGCTGGCCTGTGCTGGCCTGGTTCGATCCTAGGCATCCCCCATGTGGTCCCCTGAGCACCGCCAGGAGTGATTCCTGAGTGCAGAGCCAGGAGAAACCCCTGAGCATCGCCGGGTGTGACCCAAAAAAGCAAAAAAAAAAAAATATCAATTATTGGGGCTGGAGCAATAGTCCAGCCGGATAGAGTGTTTGTCTTGCACTTGGCCAACCTGAGTTTGATTCCCCGGCATCCCATATGGTCCCCCTAGCACCGCCAGGAGTAATTCCTGAGTGCAGAGCCAGGAATAACCCCTGAGAATTGCAGGGTGTGATCTAAAAAGCAAAAAAAAAAAAAAAAAAAACCTGTATTAAAAAGAGTATCAGGACTGGCTAGATTAAAAAAATCCTTTTCTCTGGTGACTATTCTATTTTTTTAAAAATTTTTTTCATGTAATTTTATATGCAGTATTGGAATTTTCTTTAAATCTAAGGTTTAGCAGAGAAGTTCATTTGGTGTAGATTTCATATTGTAAAACCATTCAGAAGTTTGTTCTATAGTAGCACAGTCTAAGTTGTTGAATACCTAACTATCTTATTAGGAGTAATTTCCAGAGTCCAATGAAGATGTTTGTATTATAATTTTGTTATATCTTAATGAAGAGAAATAATTTGTTTTTAGTTTTTATTTTTGGTGCAAAATTGGAATACTTAGATTCATTTAAAAGAGTCATAGCCATTATCTTCATTTTTAGCATTTCATAGCCATTATTTTCAGTTTTAATGATTTGAAATATAAACCCTGTCCTTAGCATTGGAACATCTGGTCCTGTTGACTGTGTATCACTGGGTGTGGCCCTTAGATTCCATGTGCATTTTTTTCTTTTTGCTTTTTTGGGTCACACCAGCAATGCTCAGGGGTTATTCCTGGCCTTTCGCTCCAGAATTACTCCTGGCAGTGCTCATGGGGCCATATGGGATGCAGAGGATCGAAACCAAGCTTGGCACATGCAAGGCAACGATAACCTGCTGTGCTATTGTTCCGTCACCTCCTTGTGCATTTCTTGGAAGACCCTTTCCTTTCCCCCAAAGGGTAAACCTTTAATTATTCAATAAATAAGGTTAGAACTTTTATATACCCTTTATTTATTTTTTTTAATTTAAAATTTTATTATACTGTGAGATATACAATTACAAAGATGTTCATATTTGGGTTACATCTTACAGTGTTCCAGAACCCATCCCTCCACCAGTGCCCATTTCCCACCACCAATGTCTCTGATTCCCTCCCTCTCCCCTAGCCTGCCTCTATGGCAGGTTCTTCATCTCTTTCTTTTTCTCTTTCTCTCTTCCTTCTCTTACACATTGTGGATTGCAGTACATACATGTAGAGGTTATCATGTGTATCTTTTTGCCTGTATTTAATGCTCAGTTTTAGGTTGGTATTAGCACTTTCACAATTATTAGCATTCTGTTCCCTTCTGTCTTAACTAAACTCTGACTCCCACACATCTGTGTAATTTTCACCTTTCATCAGACCTCCTGATCCATGTTTCACCTTATCTTGGATACTGGTATCATAATATGTATATATATTTATGTCATGCAAATAAATGTAGTCATTCTATATCTGTCTTTTCCCTTCTGGTAATTTCACTCAGCATAATCCCTCCATGTCCATCCATTTATAGGTAAATTTCATGACTTCATTTTTCCTAACAGCTGCATAGTATTCCATTGTGTACACGTACCAGTGTCTTTATCCAGTCATCAGTTCTCGGGCATTCTGGTTGTTTCCAGATTCCGGCTATTGTGAATAGAGCTGCTATGAAAATAAAGATGCACATGGTGTTTGTGCTGTGTGTTTTTGGCTTCCCAGGGTATATTCCCAAGAGTTTACACTTTATTTTTAACCCATACCCTGTCCCAGAATTTGGAGGTACTATTGTGAAAAATCCATAACAATTATGCTTTTATGGAGATGAAGTCTTTCCTGAGTGTGACTAAGAAATTCTTAGCCATTTATATCGAGGGATGTGAATTCATATAAAGTCATACTGGGGTCAAAGTGAAAATATAATCATTATGTCTCTATACTGTCATCTATTAGCATTCTGAGCATAATGGTGTTAGTTTTTATTAAAATTATATTTCACCAATAAACTCAAAAATGTAGCTTTGGATTTCCCATTAGATGACTGTCCATGTTCACAGCTCTTTAGCTAATGCCTAAATTTCTTTGATTGGAAGCTAGAAAGTCTTAAAGTTTCAAAAAAGTTATTTACTTGAAAGCTAGAGCTTAAATGTGATACATTGGCCTATTTAATATTTGAGATCATATTCTTTAAGACTTAGTGCCCATATTTTCCTTGATGAGCTTAGTAAGAGTTATTAACCTGTTTTGCATCCCCATAAATTCATCATCTCAACTGTAATAACAAATTATTCATTTTTATTTAAGAAAAGATTTATTGGGGGATGCCACACCCAGTGAATTTAATGGCTGCTCCCAACTATGAGCACTAGGATGACTTCTGGCTGTGCTTGGGGTTGTGTAAGGTCCTGGAGATGTAACCCAGGGTACTCACATGCGCTGTAGCACTTTATTTTTTTTTTTTTGTTTTTTTTTTTGTTTTTCCGATTTAATTCCACCTTATCATTTTCCCCCACCCAAATACCATCACACCACTTCAGACACATAATTAAAAGATGCTCATGTAGAGTCCTGGCTCCACAGTGTTCCAACACCCATCCCTCCACCTAAACCCATCTCCCATTACCAATGTCCCCACCTCCCTCCCTCCCTCCCACACCCCAACTACCCGGCGGGTTCTGTATGTCATTTCTCCCCTCCCCATCTCTCCCTCCCGCCAAACCTTCCTGCTCTTTCGTGGAATGCAGTGCATTAAAAGACATTACTGTTTCCACTACTTTAATGGACCGCACGGCCGCTTAGGGCCGCGCGACCTGGGCTCGAACTGGTTTTTGCTCTGTTAATCTGGTTGTGAGGCAGTCTCCCAGTATCCGGACAGTGAAAATGGTGGCCAGCGTGATGGGCGAAGTCCCATCCGGCTGCCTCCGGGACACCCCAGAGGTGACGGGCCCACTCCCCAAACCCATCTGCCCTCCTGGGGTCTCCTATTCAGCTGGGCCTGGGGCGAGCCCAGTTCCAGTCTCCCCAGCCGCTTGTGAGCCGCTTCATGTTATGGCCTATGGCCCCCGGGCAGCTCCTGGGCGGGGCCACCAGGCTCGACAATGGAGAGGGAATGGCCCAACCCTGACTCCATCTGACGAATTCCCAGTGATTCCTGCTTCTGGGAGCCGCCTACCTGGGCTCGAACTGGTTTTGCTCTGTTAATCTGGTCGTGAGGCAGTTTCCCAGCGGCCGGACAGCGAAAATGGTGGCTAGTGTGATGGGCAAGTCTCATCCGGCTCGGCGCAGTAGCACTTCAAACCCTGTTCTAGGCCCTAATGCAGGTTTTGTACAGGACACATCCTACCCTATTCATCTTTATACATTCACATTTTGTAAGTACTCTGTGAATATTGAAACCAAAGAATAGCTTCTTAGATGTTTGCATTTAAAAAAATAAATCATGTTCAGTGGCTTAAGTTGTTTGATATGTGATTCAGATAGTTGCTTTTATTTTCCTGTGTTAGATTTTATTCAAGGGACCATGAAAAGCTTCTGGCATTTTTGTAACATTAGAACTATCAGTTCTGATGTTTTGATTCCCTGGTACTCATATTTGAATACACTTTAGTATCATATTCTTTCAGTACAATTACTCTAAATTAGCCTATAATTATTTCCATTTTACATGTAGAGAAATGTATGCCATAAAATTAATAAAATTAATCAAAGAACTGTAGCACGTGAGGATTAAAATTACAAACCTCAGATATCCTTTCTTTGTGAATCAATTCTCTTCTCGGAAAAGATTTCGTAGCTGTCACTAGTCTTGAAATAAAATTGACATGACTAGCAAATAATATTTTTCCCACAATATATTAATAATGTTTGGAAATTCTATTTTTTTGCTTTTTTTTTGGGGTCACACCCAGCAAGCTCAGGGGTTACCCTGGCTCGCACCAGGAATTACTCCTGGCGGCTCGGGGCCATATGGGATGCTGGGGATCGAACCCGGCCAGCACAGGCCGCCCGCAAGGCAAAGCCCTACCACTCGGCTATTTCACCGGCCCCCTGGAAATTCTTATTAAAGTGCAATAGTATGTGAGTGACCAGGGAAACTTCTAAAAGGGTTTTGCCCCCAAAAAATATGTTTTGTGAACTAATTTCAGCTGGGAGTACTTGTTATTTTGATCTCTCCCCATCTCCATTAGGCTTCAGTGCTAGCATAGATAGCATTTTACTGCCTCCAAGACTTCCAAGGCTTTCTCGTCCAGGACTTGAGAAATTTTGATAATCCTGTAAATTTACCCATGTTGATGTTCCAATTTTGAGCTGAGAAATACACAGATGTTGGAAATTTCTTCACTGGAGGAGATGAACAGTTAAACTATGAGAGTGATAGCAGTAGCAGCAGTATTTCGAGCATTAGTATTAGTACTATTTGTAGTAGTAGTGGTAGTGTTCATGGTATTTCAAAGGAGTACTCATGAAAATTCTGTAAATGCCACTTGAAAGTAGAGATTGATGGTATCAACATTTTAATTTTAAAGTTGAAAACCTCAAATCCAAAAAAGCTTGTTGGGCTGTTGTGATTTTTTTTTTCCTTGTGTGTGTGAGGACCATGTTTAGGAGATCTAGGGATGAGGGGGGGATAGAGGTTGGGATGCTGTACCAGGATTCAAAGTCAAGTCTTTCTTTTTACTGGAAAAGCCTGTGTTCTGCGATACTCCACAGCTTGCTTGAGCTACATTCTAGTTTGTTCTTTCATTTTCAAGAAAAAAAAAGGTTGTATAACCTTATGTAGTTGGAAAATACAAATAATATGAACCTAGATATTTTCAATTATTAATGAGTCTTAATCACATTCCTTATTTTAATGCTATAAGATTTTTTTTGTAAATGATCTCCTTAACATACCCTAAGCTTCAATCTCACTAGCAATAAATATATATCTCTTGGGTAAAAGAATGACTTTGTGCTTATGCTATTCCTTTTAGAATTTAGAAAAATTTATGTATAATTTTTTGTTTAACATTATTTAGGTTTTTCTCTATATTATATGATCAAGAACTAGGGAAGTAGCATCAAATTATGATCAGGAAAAAAAGCCCTTTTGTTCACTTTTTGGACTTTTAAATACTGACATTTAGTCCTAAGTATAAAATGCCCCTAGATTTTCTTCAGCATGGAATTGTGAACAACATTACAAGTAACTTTCAAGGCCACTGGGTTTATTTGTTTATTTATTTACTTATTCATTCATTCATTTATTCACTTATTTATTCATTCATTCATTCATTCATTCATTTATTTTTTGCTTTTTTTGGTCATACCCAGTGATGCTCAGGGGTTACCCCTGGCTTTGCACTCAGGAATTATTTTGGCGGTGCTCGGGAGCATATGGGTTGTCCACAGGCAAGGCAAATGCCTTACACGCTGAGTTAAATGTTTTCACTTCTATTAGAATGTGAGTGAAATTGAATGAAACTCTTTGCTGGTGTTGGCTTTTCCATTGAAATAGTGGTCATGCTGTGAAGTTAGTGAGTTCTTACTGCTTTTGGATGTTGTTTTTCTCCATCTTCTTCAACACAACAGCCTACTGTTGATTTGATTGGACACTCCAGTCCTAGACATACCGGTTAGAATGACAAGGTTGTGTCACTTTACAGTGTCTGCAAAGAATGCTGAGTAACTTGTTTTTGCCCCTGAATATTTTTGCCTTCCTTAGCCACCTCACGTTCTTGTTCCAGAATAATCAAACCCTCTCATCCTTTCTGAAAGTTCTGCTTTCATTCACTGTTTTACTGCAGATGAAAGGTTGGTGCACTGGAAGGTTATCAGCTAATCAATACGCGCCAGTCATTCCATCTTGTGATAAAACTGCCCCAATTGATCAAGTGGGAACTTAGGTACTTGGCTTCAAAATGGCAGTTTCTGAAGTTATAAAGCACATTCTGAGTAATGTGCTTCTCAACTGAATAAATCTGTCCTCTTAGGCATATTTAGAGGTGGAAAAGAAAAGTGTGTGTGTGTGTGGGGGGTGTCAGTGATGAGAGATAGAGAGAGGTGAGCTGTATACATAAGCAGACTCATATATGAATTTTCATCTGTATTTTGTTTAAAATACTGCCTGTCACTTTGCTTAAATGTTGGTCAAATTAGAATCAACAAACTTCTCTTTAATCCAAATATATTTATTATTATTTTTGTTGTTATTAGGACTGGTATTAAGATGTCCCAAACATAAATATAAAATTCTGTTAATTGTAAATATATTTTAATAAACACAAATGCTGTCATTAGGAAATCAGAAAAAAAGTGCTCATATTTTCTAACAAATAGGAAAGTGGAGAGCAGTTTCAGACTTTAAGATTTAGAATCATTATTTTGGCAAAAAAGCTTGTTCTCCATGAATGTTTTATTCTATTGTGAAAAATAGATAGTGATAAATATTCACTTGTCAATCGTGGGAAAGATACTATAGATAACATAAATATAACCAATACCTCCATTTGGCGCTAAAATTCTAGTCTTTTTGCCTTCTACCTTTCATTCGGTTCTCTATTGCCCATGGAGAAGAGCAGACAATGGCCATAAGGATTAGTGCTATTCTCGAGTCTCATAGGGACTGAATGGCAGAATCCAGTCATCTTGCAACATTTTCTGCTGCTTGCATTCCAGCAAATGTGCTAAGCCATCATTCAAGTGAAATGCTTGTGCTGTATAAGTATATGAAATATATTTGAGAATTTTTTTTCCATGAGCATGTATACATACTTGAATCTCTGTGTAGTGCAATAAATTAAGCATCTATACAAAGTAGAATATTCCTGTACAAAATACATGTATGTGTTTAAAATCCTTTGTACAAAATCCTTTGTACAAAATACAAAGTACATACATGGAAATCAAGGGTGGAGTAGACAGTCCCTGTTTTCTTTGCTACTCTATGAAAATCTCTGTCATTATGCTTTGAATTGTAGAAGTGTAGCTAAATCCTATGTATACATAAGCTTTTTCATTTAGGGATCCTGAGTGTTTGTTTAACAAAATAATGATTATGTCAAAAGAGATTTATTAAAATTTGGTAGGGCACAGTTTTTATCATTGGGAATAATTTTACTAGCATGGAAACTTTTTCTAGTACTATGCTGAAATTAATCGACTGTTATATTTGACAGTTGATAAATCAGCTACATATTCATGCTATTATATAGTGTAATGATATAGACATTTAAACATTTAATATAAGCATGGTGAAATTTGTTCAAGGGACTGAGTATAGTATCACGCATAACAGCAAGGTTTTAGATTTACTCAAAAGTTCAAGTCTTATTTACTAGATTTAACCTTCATAGATAGTTTAACTGTATTGTACTTCAGATTCCTCTTGCATTAAATAGGCAAGAGGTTATACCTAATAGTGTTTGGGGGTGTGTTTTCAATACTCATCAATTATATCAATACCTACAAGCTCTTAAGGTATATCTCTGTGATGTAAAATATTGTAAGGACATTTATTTTATGTTGCTCTCACTTGTGACTGTTTAGCATGCATAATAATACTGTTAGAAGAAACTGAGTATTGTTCAAACCAGTAATCATTTTGACCATAAGGATTCAGAAACAGAATCTGACTGGAAACATTCTCTACTATTGAAAGAGTTTCTGATATAGGGCCTATATATCAGGATCTCTCTCTCTCTCTCTCATATATATATATATATATATATATATATATATATATGATATATATAGTATATCATATGGTGCCCGCTCAAGCAAATAGATGATGAACGGGAAGATAGTGATATATATATGATTTTGCCCCCGTGAGGTGTAGCAGGTGTGGCTGCGAGCTATGCCCGTGGGGTGGTTCATGCATGGCAGACATAGAAAAGACTGAGCCCTCCCTGGGATGAACCCAGATCCTGGCAAGCTACCCGTGGCATATTCTATATGCCAAAAACAGTAACAATAATGGACCTCATTCCCAATGAATGGAGATGTTACTGGCTCCTGCTCGAGCAAATAGATGAACAATCGGGAAGACAAGTGATACAAGACAAGTGATATATATGATAGATACATAGACAAACATTTTATGGATTAACTAAAATAAGTTAACATTTTATATTTAAAATTTTTGGTTGTTCAGAGACACCTTAACTTATGAGTGTAGCAAAATTGCTTGTTTTTATTGATTTTGAAATAGATGAATTTATTGAAAGGGAAATTAGTCTGATTTTTCAGTTAAGATGCAACTTTTTACAATGCAAAGCAATAATAATTATAGTGTTTACTCAGCCCGATGAAAGAAAAAAATTACTAAATAGCAATAATCAAGATCCAAACTACATTAGAGGGTGTAGTAATTTCATGATCATCTCTTATTTAAATAATAAAAAATTAATTCATGGGACCCTTGTAATTCTTCTTGTGCTAAAATGTTATTCTGCTTTAGGTATGACCTCTTGGAGGGCCATTTAATAGGGTTTGGCTGCTTCAATTCTAAGTGACATAGCATCGTAATTTTAAAAGAACTATTATTACAGTGAACCCATTATTAAACTGTGCTTAGGCCTGCTGGACCAAATGTATTTGACTCAAAACATTTCATAAATATCAGTGCAATCATTTCTGTATAATAACAAAGCTTATAGTTTTAGCTTTGAAGGAAAATCAACAACCACAGCACAAATTGAATTTAAAAGTCCCAACAGTTTGATTCTGCAGGCTAAATTTAAGAAAAGTGAATTCTAGTTATGTCTTTAAAAGGGGGCATTAGGGGTCCAGAGTGATAGCACAACTGGGATTTGCCTTGCATGGGCTACTGGGTTTCTATGTCCAGCATCCCATATGGTACCGCAAGCACCTCTAGAAGTAATTCCTGAGTGCAGAGCAGGAATAACCTGAGCACTGCAAGGTGTGACCCTCTCCACCCCCCAAAAAAATAAAGGGGAGTGTCATTAGTAAAGCGAGAGGGTTACTTCATGCAGAAGTGTATAAAATAGTCATAACCGTAGAAGGCAGCTTGCTGGCTGTGGAGCCCCCTTCATTTGTAGGATCAATCCATAGTTACATAATTGATCCTTTTCTTTAAAAATTTTTTGTTTGATTATTTTCAGGCCAAGACCAAATGGTGCAGGGGGATGATGTGGTATCAGGGATTGAAGATCATTTTTATGATCTTAAGATAATTACTTTGTTTCATCTCTAAAATAGAGCAAATAACTGGATTGATACAGTGAGTCATTTTATGGGTTTCTGTAAGACACTACAGGCTAAATGCACTTGCGCGTGGTGGCCCACCCCGTTTTGATCTCTAGTGCTCCAGATAGATCTTCAAAGAGTGCCAGGACTGAACCTGAGCACAGATCTAAGAATAGACTATGAAGACCACCCAGTTTGTCACTGTGCTCCCCAAAAAACATGGTTTACATAAAATTTTGGTTTAGTATTTGGTTCTCTAGCTCAATAGAAGCAATTCATTATCAACATGCATTTAATAAAGCGAGTCCTTACTAAGATAAGAGATTCTTGAAAATATGACTTGATGTGAAATGCTGTCTAATACAAGCTGGTCTCAGATAACATCATTTAGCAAAATGTCAACTGGTGGGCTGGAAAATGTACTGGAGATAACGCAGTTAGGTTGCATACAGCCAACCCAGGTTGAATCATCAGCATTGCATATGATCCCATGATCACCACCAGGAATTATTCCTGAGCACAGAAACACAAGTCAGCCGTAAGCACAACTTCCATGTGTGTGGGCCCAACCCTCTTCCCCATAATAAAGTTTATTAGAAAAAAAATTGAATCCTGTGAGATACACAGTTACAAAGCCATTTATGATGAGGTTTTGGTAATGCAATGTTCTGTCACTCATCCCTTCGCCAGTATACATTTCTCACCACCAATGTCCCCAGTATCCCTTCCACCATCCCCTACCCGCTCTAGCCTGCTTCTATATAGACACTTCTCTATTCTCTCTCTCTTCTCTCTCTCTCTCTCTCTCTCACTCCCCCTTTAGGCATTATTGTTTGGAATACAGATTTATTCTTTTACCTACTCTCAGTCTGCAGTTCTTATTCAGAGTGATCATTTCCAACTCTCATTGCCATAGTGGTCCCTTCTCTATCCCAACTGCCTTATCCCAAAGCACTTGAGGCAAATTCCCAAATATGAAACAATATTTTTGGCCCTTATCCTTCTGTCTTTGGGTATTAGTCTCATACTATGTTTTTTTTTCTTTAATATCCAAAAAATGACTATAATTATTCTATGTTTGTCCCACTGCTCCTGACTTATTTCACTGAGCCTGATACTCTCCATGTCCATCCATTTAAGCCAATTTTTTGTCTCAATTTTTCCTAACAGTTGCATAGTATTCCATTGTATAGATGTGTTGTAGTTTCTTTAACTATTATCTGTTCATTGGCTCTCGGGTTATTTCCAGATTCTGGCTATTGCGCCGTAGTGCTGCAATAAATATAGAAGTACAGTGCTGGCACAAATGCGGTGAGAACAGTTTTCTCATTCATTGTTGGTTGGAATGCTGAATGGTTCAGCGCTTTTAGAAACCAATATGGGAATTACTCAACAAACTAGAAATTGAGCTTCCATAGGACCCAGCAATACTACTCATGGTAATAGAATGCTGAGGTGATTTTTTTTAAATTATGAGCTGGGATTATTATTCCTCATCAACGTAATACTGAATTATTATCTTAGGATCTTCTAATATATATTGTTGTTAACATTAAAGACAGGTTGAAATAGTTGGGTATGGTTGCTTATAGAAAATAAGGCATGAACTTATTGATTCAAAACCCCTGACATAATGAAATATTACAAATGGAACTTAGTGATTATACATGCAATGATGTCTTTATTCGGTAATAGTAATTAACATTTTTGTAGCATGCTTGTACTCCTCTGTTTATAAATACTTCAGTGCAACCAATCTTTAACATTTTTTAGCCAGAATTGTTGTCTCCTTTTTTTCAGGTGAGAAAATTGAGGCACAAAAATGTTAAATGGATTGCTTATGGTTACACAGTGACCAAACAGTAGAACTGTTTTGGACTTCTACGCTTAGCCTTTATATCTTCTGTTGTTCCAGATAGACTAAAGTCGTCAAGTAGTTAGGGTAACACATCTCTCCAACTCTATTTCATTCGTTCATTCATTCATTCGCTCGTTCATTCGTTCAGTCAGTCATTTAATTATTTAACTTGTTTGACACTTATTTGTTTGACACTTGTCACATACCTGAGTAAGAAAAAGACATGATTTAAATACATATGAATATATATGCATATATGCATGTAGTTTGTTTTAGCATATAGGTGCACTGTAGTTAACTGGTTAATGTTAATGTATACCAACAAATCAGATATGTTACTAATTTATAATTATGCCCATGTAATCAAGTGTGGTAATTCAGAGAATTTATATGTGCATTATAAGGGAAGAGCAGGTAAAAAACCAAACTTTTTATCCTACTTAATTTTTATCCCAAGCACACCCTCAATTCACATAGGACTTATTAACTTCAAAGGGCTGAGGGGAGAATGCAAACCAGACCTAGATTTGTTTGTGCTCGTATGGTTATTTTTCAGGTGGTATCCATGTGTTTCTCCAAAGCTAATCTTTTCTACTTGCACAAGTGTAAGTAACGTGGCATATTCTTTCAGCTTTATATATTCTAGTTTCTTAGAACTATCAATTACTAAGGAGTGCTAGATAAGTCATCTTGGTGTGTGTAAGCACTCATATAAACTAGTGAGCTGCTTATATATTTGACACACTTAATAGTCATCTAGTAAAATTCTCAGTGGGTGCATTGGTCCAGCTCTGTGTCCAGAGAATTTTAATTCAGAGTAATATGGTGAAAGGGAGATATAAAATGGAAAACTACATGAGTTTGTTACATGCGGCGTGCTGGAAAACTGTGTGCTGGCAAAGTGTCTTGAAAAGTTCTGTTTGAAAAGTTGTTAATATCTAACAGCCTCATTGATTGCTAAGTCTTAGATTGCCTTTAATTAATATGTGACTTTAGGAATAATATCTAGTTGTATGGTCTAGTGTTAACACTCAGAAAGTTGAATGTAAAAAGTGCCTTAGGTTGGCGAACAGTATATAGTTTTGCTAGAATGTAAAATAAGATAGTTGAGTATCTGGATATGCAGCTCATTTGTTAACAGATTCATTTATACATGTCTAACATCTTAAGTGTGACAAACCAACATTGATATGTATCTCTAATAGTTATCCAAGTGAAATTCATGTTAAAATAAATAGAATATAGAGTTCCCATTTAGTGCACCTGTATATTATGATACAGACTTGCATTATGCAAGGGTGAGTATGGATTTAACATGTATTTTGGTGTTATGAATGCTTTGCCTAATAAGTTAAAAAATTAATTTCCGTAAGATCTGTGTTCTGTGACTACCTAGTTATGTTGTACTTTTGATATTTAATGTGGTAATCTAGTTTCCCTTTATTTGCAGTTAGTAAGTTAAGAATATACATTGGAATGTTGCTATGTCACTATAATTTGGGGACCAAATTTAGTAAACGGTTAGATATAGTATCTCCTATAGGACAAGACTGAATTCTTAAGAGACCAGAAGGTTCTTATTGTTTGGAATTTTTGTCTGTAATGTAGTTTCAGGAATGCAGTTTTGTGGTAGTGTATAGGGAGGCTCTAGAGTAGAAAAAAAAGAAACAGGCATCCTTTGAACTAACAGCTGGAAGTTACATCAGCACTATGAAGTGTAATGGAAGTTTAAGAAATTTTTTCTATTGTTCAAAAACCCTTATGGAATACGGTAAATAAGATAAATAAAAAGAAAATTTCTTAGGTTACCAGTCTGCATAATTACTGAATATTTGAAGTATACTCACATTTATATTTTCAGCTTTTTGAACAGTTGTATAGCACTAGACTAAATGGAGAGCAAAATATTTTTACAACTTTATATAAATATGTGAATATAAATTGCATTCAGAGTACAGAAATCAAATTTAAGAAAGTTGTATATTTATGATTAGTACTTCCCAGTAGCTCCTCATTGCAAAGATTGTAAATGGAGATAAAATGAATCTCTTAAACTGAAGACTAATCTGATTTGGTTCATTTGTGATTCATCACTACCAACTGTTATGCCAATTAAAAATTAGAGATGGGTTCTCACAGAAAACATTTTTTCATCTAACTTAGCACATTTAAAAAAAAGGTCATTTTCAGAGTAATCTATTAAATATGGATAAAGGAGTCAGAGAGCTAGAATAATGGGTATATAGGGTGTTTGTCTTCCATGCAGCTTGACCTGGGTTTGATCCCTGGCACTACATATGAACCCTTTAATCCCAGCAGGAGTGGTCTCTGAAAGCAGATCCAGGAGAACATCTTGAGCACCACTGGGTGTGGTCGCCTAAACAAACAAAACACAAACTGAAAAGAGTAAGGGTCTGAGGAGATACTTCAAAAGGCATGTGTAGCTCCTATATGCTTGGTGTGTGTAAGCCCTAGGTTTGAACCTGGCACTGACTGCATGGCCCGTTGAGCACTATGCAAGCTCCTCTGGTGGCTCCCAGCTCCATTGGTCCCAAATAGCACTACAGTTCTGAACAAACATTGAGCTATAGGTCTGTGTGAGCTGCCTGAGCACTGCTTGGGGATCACATAAAAATAAATCATAAAAATCTCAAAAATTATAAAATGCTAATATAGATCTAAAACTGATTCCCATTAATTTCTAAACCTATAAAAATATAGAATTTTATATCCTTCAGATATGGAAATGTGATCTTTGTATACAATAACCAATTGTATTTCTTTCTTCAGCACTTGCAAAGTAAAATCAGATTCTCATGCAGTGTATTTTATATAGTACCTCTTGCTTGTTTTTGTAATGGATTAGTTAAGTACAGCCAAGGTTCTCTCTCTTTTTGGCCTGTGGAAGGGTGTCTGGTTTTTTTTTTTTTTTAAAAAAATTTTAGTGCCTCTTTTTTTTTTTTTTTTTTTTTGGTGCAGCCTGCGATTGTGTCAGAAGAGATTTTCATAGTTTATTTTGTAAGCATACCGCTATAGATGATTTTTACTTAAACTTTAGGTAAAGCTTGTCCTACACCAAGATTAATCTACTTTATGAATAATACAGTTCACTTTTCTAAATGTTTCTATGTAATGATGTATCATTTTCTCTGCAATTGTTATTTTGAGGCTAAAAATGGCTTCTCAGATCACAGACTACACTTTCATATCACATATCACTAGGGGAGATCGTTAATATTATGGGTTAATGAATATTTTTCAAGATGGAAAAATACTGTGGAGAAAAGTGTTTCAGTGAGACTGGTGATTCATCCCTGAAAATAACCCCAATATATAGTGAATATAAGAACATCAGAATATTCAAGACAATTTTAAAAAAATACCTTGAATCGCAAAGACATTTTTAAAAGAAATTATTCATTTATTTTAGAGAAGAAATTACAAATATTTTATGTCAAATTAATAGTTAATTTCAATGAAATATGTTTGCAGAATTTACCCTAATATGTATCAACCTAACAGCTGTAACAATTGAGGCCAGATGACAGACAATTCTTTTTTAGGTGTTTATTGTGAAGAAAATTGCAGTTACCTTTGTAATTACCCTATCTTTGTTATTTTGGCAGCCTGTAAAGTTTTATTGGCATTTACTGAAAGGTACTCTTTTTTTGGTTCTAGCCAGCTGGCTTTCTTTTTTTAGGCAAAGTTTTCTAGCTCTGATATTTAGAACATATTTTCAACTTTATGATGGAATCATTTCGAACAAGGAGCCAAATGGCTAATAATGTCCAAATCAAACTCAATCATTTCTTTAGTAGAGTGACGTTTCTTCTACTGAATGATTCTGAATGCTCCTTCCTACTATCCAGCGTATTGTTTTAGTATTGAAGTGGTCTGTTTATTAGCGTGATCATGCAAATGTCATGATCTTTGTACATAACCCTGGGAAAATATGGGATTCTGAATCAAAAGTGAGGATTCACTAACTTGAATGAAAGTAAGCAAATGTCATGATCTTTGTACATAACCCTGGGAAAATATGTGGGATTCTGAATCAAAAGTGAGGATTCACTAACTTGAATGAAAGTAAGAATTTTTTAAGCAGTAAATCTCCATCAAAGCAAAACTGAAAGTTTATATTCAGAGGGCAGATATTGAGACAAGTAAACCAGAAATGCTTGATTAGCATGTGAATGTATTGTATAGCTTTGCAGTTTAGTTGTTTTGATTGTAGTTAACTCTAAGCCATCTACTCTTTTCTCTGCTGGCTTAAAGATTATGCTAGATCTTAGTGAGATGAACCCTCAATTTTGGATTATACTGCTCCAGTTGTGAAGGCCTTCAGTAATTCATTTAAACAATCATTTGTCTTGCTAATTACTTATTTTATTGCTTTTAAGAAGGTATTAGCCAAATTTCATAAAAATATATTTATATGACTACTTGTTCTTGTGATTAAAACCTATAAATCTTAGAAATAGCCTTTTTTTTTTTTTTGCTTTTTGGGTCATACCCGGCAAATGCCCAGAGGTTACTCCTGGCTCTGCACTCAGGAATTACTCCTGGCGGTGCTCGGGGGACCGTATGGGATGCCGGGGATCGAACCCGGGCCGGCATAGGCCAAAGGCGCAAGGCACACGCCTTACCGCTGGGGTATCGCTCCCGCCCCTGTTTTGTTTTTTTTTAAAGTAATTATTCCAAAGTGATGACAGACATTAGTAATCCCAGGTCTTCTTTGTCAATGAACAATTATCTTAATTTTAATTTGTGTATTACTGTGGCCCACAGACTAACAGATGTAAAATTTGAGGATGGCACTCCTGTGTTTGTGTATTAATTTCAAAGGAAAATTGCAGAACCTATTTATTTAATCATGTCTAAGTATTTTATGTTTAGCTACAACTATGCACATTGATTTTCTATCATTGATTTTCTGAAATTGTCTGTTACCTGCTTTTTTTTGTATTGGTGAATTTCAAAGAAGGTATTCAATGCTTTTCCCTGAGTTTAGAGGTCTGCGGAGTATCTTTGAGTGGCACTCTGGATTTTGTTCTATAGAGCTGGAGGAGGTTGGTGATGCAGTTTAGAAGGAAGCCAACCTTGCACGTGTTTTTGCAGCAGGAAAGAGCCGTTTGCATGCTCACACAGTAGCAAGGGATAGAACACCCCTGTTGTGAGGGGACTCTGCAGGGCCATCTGTCATAGCATTCCTGAGAACCTCTTCATGCTAGACTGAGAAAACCCAAGCAATATTGGCATCTTCTACTCCTTCTCAGCTTGGAATAGTAATAGGTACTTCCTGGCCTGTTCCAAATAATGTTGTCCATCATTTGGAAAAAATGGAGAAATACCTGGGAGGGAAGTATTCTTTTTGAATTTTACAGCGCTTAAAGAGTATATTAAGGCAAAGTAAAAGTGTTTCTTCAGAACAGGTTTTTCCATATTCATGAGAGTCATGAATAGATAATTTTAAGGACCATTTTTGAGAGAGGTGTGTGTATGGGGGCTTTGGGTGCCATCTTGATTCAGCACGTTGAATTATTAGGTCTGTTTCTCAAATAGCTGCAGCTTGTTCAGATTTTATTTCTGCCAGTTGGATTTGATGTACTGTATATTTGGGCTCACTGTACAGAATTTGTTTCCAAAAAAATAGTGTCATGCTGCTTTCCATCTACTGGACCAGTAGGGGTAGGAAGATCTGATTTGAAGCCAATGCAAAATGCAAAACTGATTTGATTTGTATTGTTCATACATTAGGCCTTCCTTTCTCTGTTCTTGCCCTTTTCCAGATGGAAGGACCCGCTTTCCTCCCAGGGCACTTTCTCCTGGCAATTAGACTGTGAAGATGAAAATCATTTAGTAACACTATTGCCCAAGTACTATTATATTAGAATTAAACTTTAAAATTTAGAGGAATGAATCAACACATTCTGTACTTGGTCTCTTTATTTTTCAATTAATGGTGCTCATGGTGCTTTTAAAATTAGGAATATAACTTTCTTTTGTTTCTGCTTTTCTCTTTCATTAACATAATGATGCCTTATTTTCCCACCTCAACTGGGAAGTAGGTGGTCCACGAAACACCTTTTAAGCAGTGAGTATTTTAAAATGTTGATCACATTGCACATACTCCTTCCTAATGTACATTAAGAACCGTCCCTTCTTGGATATAGCAGATTACACCCAATTTTGCTTTTTCTAGATGGTTAAGAATAATTAGAAATATCCGTTCCCACCCTTTTCTAATTGCAGTAATGCCCTCAGTTACTATGGTGTGGAGTACTCTCTGGGAACTCAGAATATTAAACCCTGTGAATATGTTTTAAATCTTTATAGTTTTTGTCTTTTTCATTGACATCAACAAGCAGGTCCTTATATTCAGTCATTAAAATCTGGAGCTACAAGAAAAGATTGACCTAATTCCTGGAATTTGAGTCCTAACAACAGAAGCCCAGAGTTATATCATTTGCTCATGGTGACAGAGCTAGCTGGAGTAGCCGAGTGTTACAACATATCTACTTGGGATTCTTATGGATGCTGTATAATATTAGCCTCTAACATTCAGTTGTCTTTGTTGTTACAGTTCTTCTATGTTATTTTTTAATTTTTTATTAAGTTACCATGATTTCTGGATATTGATAGTAGAATTTCAGGCATACAGTGTTTCAATACCAGTCCCCTCAGTATTTTTTTTAGCTCATATAGATGTAGCTTTGTGAGCTGACTTTGTTCTCTTATACAGTAGCAGTTTTGCCAGCTCTGTGACTGATACAACAACCTCAATTGTTACACTATATTCCTCTTTCTACTCTTGCTGTTTCTCCTCTTCTCTTTCTCTTCTATGTAGTGACCTGATTTTATATGGTTTCTAATCCTACATCTTCGAGGTTTCTGCTGTCAGATTAAGTTACTCTCCAACAATCAGGATTTGTATGTCCTTTGAGTAATCAGATTGCATATAGGTAAGATAGACTAACTGGAATTCACAACTGCCATAACTGTCAACCTCTTCTACACGGTGACCTGAGGTTTTTCCAGTTTTATGGGCTAATCAGTTGTATAACATATGAGGAATTTATCAGGGCCCTTAATTATTTCGACCCCCTCCTATTTCCTTCATAAGAGTAGGACCTGGGTATAGACTTCTTGTCATCTAATCTGGTGTTGGTTGTCCCAGGCCACACTGCTCGCTCTTTTCTTCTATCAGTGTCCAATTTCCTTACATTCTTCTTGTTTAACTCTGTAATCTCATTATTTAGTTGACATGAAGTGAAATTGAGGACAAGATGAAAAAGAAAAACATTGTGAAATAACAGCCTGATAAGGAGCAAGCCCTGCTCATAACATAGGTCACTTTATTTGAGTCTTAGATATCTTTTAGACTAGAAAAAGTTGAACTAATAATGATAATAACTTCTACCAAAAAACTTACTGCAAGTCAGACCTTATTCTAAAATCTCATGTATGTCAACCCACTTAATTCTTACACCAACTCAATAATGCTTCTCTGTGATAAGTCTCGTATTACACAGGGAGAAAACCAAATACAATGACAATTATCTTGTTCACCAGAGGCCCTTTCGTTAGTTATATCAATGTTCAATCTCCATGATCTTAAACACTCTGTTGTTACATTGCTGGATGACTTATGAGTTCACTTTTGATTTAAATGACAATGATTTTGGGATTGAATAATAATATCATCAATACCCATCATTATTGAACACTTATATGTACATTCAATATAGCATGTCATTTAATCCTTTCAGCAATTTCAAAAGGTAGGTGCCATGGCTACCCTCAGTTTATTGAAGGGGAAACAGATACTCAGAATGGTTAAGTGGCTTGACCAGTTTTATAGCTGGGAAGTGGTATTAGGAAGATTTGAAACCAGGCAGATTTTAAGTGTCTGATCGCATTGCTATCTTATTTAGCCTGAGAGTGAGCACTTGAGAATCAAAGTCACAGTATAATGTGACTTTTCCATGCTTATTGTTGCTGATCAGAGATGTGTCAGAGGTGTGTGTGTGGGGGGGTGGTGGGGGGTTATATGGTGTGTGGAGAGAGACTGAGAGAACTAATATTTTTTAGCTGTCATGGTAGATAAAGAGTAGGAAAGTCATGTGCATTTGGATGAGCAAAGGGAGTTTAGTACAAGGACTGATGTGAAATGGAGAGGTGGTGATGGCGAGGTCTGTGCCAGAGAGGAAAACACGAGGCCTGGAAAGCAGGCAACTAATAACAAACCTACTTTTTAGCAGTTATTGTGTGCATACCTATGTGCATCATGCATGGGTGTGTATGTGTTGTGTGTGTGTGAGAGAGAGAGAGAGGAGAGAGAGAGAGAGAGAGCACTTGAAGACTGAAGCTTGGGTTCTTAGGTCAAAAATTTTTTGAAACCTATTTGCTTTTCTTATTTTTACTCCTGGCTCTGCACTCAGGACTTATTCGTGGCAGTGCGGGGGGACCATATGGGATGCCAAGGATCAAACCCGATTGGATGTGTGCAAGGCAACCTCCCTACCCGCTGGACTATCGCTCTGGCCCCTTATTTTTATAATTTTTAATTGTTTTATTATACCACTGTGAGATATAGTTACAAAGGTGTTCAAAAATAGGTGTCAGTCAAATAGCGTTCCAGCACCCGTCCCTCCATCAGTGCCCCATTCCTACCCCCACCGTCCCACATTCCCTTCCACCCATCCATTCTGCCTGTATAGCAGGCACTTTTTCTTTTCCTCTTTCTTTCTCTATGTCTCTGTCTCTGTCTCAGTCTCTATCTCTCTTTCTCTTTCTCTCTCTTCTTACACATTGTGACTTGCTCTACAGACGTTTAGGGTTTATCATGTAAAATTCAGTGTATATTCAATGCTGAATTCTAGTCTGGCATTACTGTTTCCCACAACTAGTAGAACACACGTATATATTTATATCTCATTAATGAATGCAGTCATTCTATATCTATCCTTTCTTCTTCTTTTTTTTTCTGTTTGGGTCACACCTGGCAGTGCTCAGGGGTTACTCCTAATTTTGCACTTAGGAATTACTCCTGGCAGTGTTCAGGGATCATATATGGTATGCTGGGGATCAAACCTGGGTTGGCTGCATGCAAGGCAAATGCCCTACCCACTGGACTATTGCTCTGGCCCCTGACCTTTTCTTTCTGATTTCACTCAGTATGATAATCTCCATGTCCATCCATTTGCAAGTAAATTTCATGACTTCCTCTTTTCTGCATAGTATTCCATTGTGCAGATGTACTATTGTTTCTTTAGCCAGTCTTGGGCATTTAGGTTGTTTCCATATTCTGGCTATGTGAATAGAGCTGTGATGAATTTAGAAGTGCACATATTCTTTCTGCCTTGTGTTTTTGAGTCTCCAGGGTATATTGCCAGGAGTGGTATTGCTGGGTCAAATGGGAGCTCAATATCTAGTTTTTGGAGGAATATCTATATTGTTTTCCAAAAGGGCTGAACCAGTCGGCACTCCCACCAACAGTAGATTGATAGTCCCTTTCTCCCGCATTCGTGGTAGCACTGGTTGTTCTTGCTGTTTTGGATGTGTGCCAGTCTCTGTGGTGTGAGATGTATGACACCTCATTGCTGTTTTGATTTGCATCTCCCCTGATGATTAATTATGAATAGCATTTTTTCATATGCCTTTTGGTCATTCGAATTTCTTCTTTTTTGGAAGTTTCTATTCATATCTTCTCCCCTTTTTTTGATGGAGCTGGCTGTTTTCTTCTTGTAAAGTTCTACCAGTGCTTGATGTATCATGAATATTAACCCCTTATCAGATGGGCTTTGGTTGAATATTCTTTCCCAGTTTGTGGGCTGTCTCTATATCTTGTTCACCTTTCTTTGAGGTGCAGAAGCTTTTCAGTATTATATAATCCCATTTGTTTATCTTGAAACTTATTTTTAAATGCCCACAACTAAGTGTAAATATTTAAGACCATTGTGAGCCAAAGAGAAAAGTTGGCAGTGCCCAATTTAGATCATCTAGGCTGGTGAATGAGTGACCTTCAGATGGGTAACAATTAACCACACCTCAAATCACTTTTTTTTTTTTTTTGCTTTTTGGGTCACACCGGCGATGCTCAGGGTTTTCTCCTGGCTCTGCACTCAGGAATTACTCCTGGCGGTGCTCAGGGGACCATATGGGATGCCGGGGATCGAACCCAGGCCGGCACAGGCCGGCCGAGCGAAGGCAAATGCCCTACCTGCTGGGCTATCGCTCCGGCCCAAATCACTATCTTTTGAAGAGAAGAAAGACATAGTCCACACCCAGAGTGGTTGTCTAGGCCATTCTGTTAAGTTGTCATAATAGGCCTCTGCAATCGGGAGAAAGTTGAATAATGACGTTAACTTCTATAAAATAACTTGCATGTGAGACTGTAAAACTATCAAAAGGCTTTATTCTGCTGAGAGTGAGGGATCCTGTTTCTTGATTTGAACTCACTTCTCAGCCCTTATATCCAAATTATTAGATGCCCTATCTAGGTTGGGCCTTCAGTGGGCAGAATGACCACAGGACTTTCCCAAGCGATGGTTTCTCCATTATTCATGTGTGCCCCTCTCAAACCCTCTCAGGAAACCTGCAACATAATATGCATTCACTGTTATGGGTAGGAAGTTAGATAGGGGAAAAATCAATTCATACCTTTTGAGCACTATATGGTTTCTCTTAAAATATTTCTGATTTCCAATATGTCTAGGAAATTCCTTGCAGATGCTGAGAATCTACTTCCAGGAGTGAGGGAAGAAGGAGGTTAATATGAAGGACTTTTCTTTTTCTCCATATAAGTAGCTTCTCTTCTATCTTTTCACCCTTGGTCTTTCCATTCATGATTCCTGTGGAACAAAGATTTCTGAGTAACTAGTTTAACCCCTAATTTTAAATGATCTCTTTGGACAGGAGCCAAGTATTTTTTTTGGGGGAGGGCTCCACGCAGCAATGCTCAGGGGTTACCCCTGGCTCTGCACTCAGGAATTACTCCTGATGGTGCTCAGGGGACCATATGGGATGCCGGGGATCAAACTCAGGGCAGCTGCGCAATGCGCATCGTGCTATTGCTCTGGCCTCCAGGAACTGAGTATTGAAAGTAGGTAAGGGTGGGAGGGGAGCGATAGCCCAGCGGGTAGGGTGTTTGCCTTGCACGCGGCCGCCCATGCCGGCTCAGGTTCAATCCCGGGCATCCCAGAACTCCAGCATCTCTTACGGCATCCCAGAACTCCGGCATCTCATACGGTCCCCGAAGCACCGCTCAGGACTAATTCCTGAGCCGAAGAGCCAGGAGTAACCCCTGAGCATCGCAGGGTGTGACCCAAAAAAGCAAAAAAAAAAAAGTAGGTAAAGGGGTATAACTAGTTATCTTTTAGTAATTGTATTGGAAACCATACCACTAAGAGTAAAGAGAATGAGAGAGAGAGAGAGAGAGAGAGAGAGAGAGAGAGAGAGAGAGAGAGAGAGAGAGAGAGAGAGAGAGAGAGAGATTGAGTGAGAAAAGAAGGGTGCCTGTCATGGGGGAGGAAGGGAATCGGGAATAGTGGTGGTGGGAAATGTGCACTGAAGAGACGGATGTTGGAACTTAGAGGACTGAAACTCAGTCACGATCAACTGTGTATCTCACTGTGATTCAATTACAAAAAATTTAAGTTAAAAAATCCCTAAAATATGATCATGTCAAATGTCCTCATCCTTCCAAAACTTAGGCAAGTCATTAACAAAGGTAAGTCTTTGCTTCCTTTTGCTTTGTCAGACCTAAGAAAACAACATCTGTTTTGCTAAAATATCATCTGCAGGCAAATTGGGAATGAGATCTCTGTTGCAAGAAAATATTTCTTTAAAGTCATGTATCGGATTTGTTGTAACTGTTGTAGTTAAATAGTTCTCATTTAGAAAAAAAAAGTGCATCAACTTTCTGTGCTATGGCTACATCTGTCTCAGAAATAACATAAGTGAATGACTTTCTACATGCTGCAAATAATGGAAAATCATGAAAACTTGAAACAGGATCCCTGTCCTTAAATGTATTTGAGTTTGCATTTTGATAGCAGTTTAGAAATGTTATCGCTTGTTTTGTCACAGACATAATTCACATCTTTCTTCAGGCACTGTAAACAAGAGAAATGGTTTAATGGCCCCATAAAGGCACTCTGCTGATAGCCGAGATTAGGCCCTTTAGTAATGGATGTTGGTGTGTGTGTGTGAGTGATATGTATGCACTGTGGGGGTAGGGAGGACTTGGAAGAGGTAAATGTACTGGAAAAGTATCTTTGAGAGCCTTAACCACAGCACAAAAATTGCCGATTTTTGATCTATCTTGGAAGATGGATATATAGAACATGGGACACTATTATCATTACTTGTAGCGTCTTCCCCTTTGCTTCTGGAATTTAACTGAACACTAATAGAGGTCATCGCCACCCACTTATTACCTGAAATTAAAAGTGATATTAACTTGAAGTGAATGCTTTCCATCTAGTGAGTGTATTCCTAACTACACATATTTGTATAAAAAGGCTACATGCATTTTTCATGCCATGCTTGTGTCTGGTCTTAAATAACTTAATTTATGTATACCATTTGCTTTCCCTCCTTTTACAGAGATTATTTTTTTAAATTCACTGCTATAACCAAGTGAAAAATTTTTACAGGCATTTTAGTGTCCACAGAATGATTTGTTTAGATTTTCTCAGTTATAGTTTGTAGAGGAATATAAAAAATTCCTCCACATTATACATAGCTGTGCTGTAAGTAAATGCCTTGAAATTCCTGAAAGCACATAAATTTGTAGTTTTAATTTGTAGCCTCATAGCATGCCATTTTCATCACCTTGCTTGTGTATATCCTTGTAAATTGACTGTACGAAAATCACATATTTTTTAGTTTGGGGGCATTAGAGTAAATAAAGAGTTAATAGAACGAAATCAAATGTCCTTTTGTTGGCTAATTGAGCTGGAAGCATATAGCACTGTTCTATGTATCCACGGTTATGTCTTTTTCCTTTCTTGTTGTAGATGATACTTAGGAGAAGGATCAGCAAACTTTTCTGTGAAGAGTTATTAGAAAGTAAATTTTTTAGGGTTCGTGGATCACAGGGTTCCTGTCTATTGCTTTGTAGACCCAAATCGCTATACATTAAATGAATGGGTGGGATGGTGTTCCAGTGAATCTGTAGAAACAGGAAGGGAGCTGGATTTGATCCCCACAGTGTAATTTGACAATCCCTATTCTAGTACACTGTACAACACTATTCAAAAACTGGATTGTGGAGCAGACCAGAAGTCTCATCCAGAGACTCTCATGAAGGTCAGTATTCCTAGCTAGTTTGACTTCTGAAACTCTAGATTTGACCAAAAGATACGGATGCTTAGAGAAGAAACAATTAAAAATGTGATGTTTCTCTGCTCAGAGAAATTGTTTTGTACTCACAGAAATTGTTCTCTTTCACTTTTATGATAAGAGTTTGGTGGAAAGTAGAGTGAAAGGTCAGACTCAAGACAACTTATCACTATTTACATTCACTGTCCACATTTAGGAGACCCATCACTTGTGACATTTTGGTTATCAGTGTAGGGGAAACTTTGGATATTGGCTATCAACATTTTTCCTTCAGTGGCCTATGAGTGAGTGGTGTGAAATCTTTAAATGCCTTTGGTCATAGTAGTCAATTGAATGGAGGCAGAATACTTAGTCACAAATGCTCTGCAAAGTATCTTTATTTAGATAAAAGAGCTAAGAATATATTACTACTGTCATGTATACAGAATTATGTGTTACATATGTTCGAATTGAAGAACATGGATTGATATCTTTATTATAGTAAATATAAAGGCAATTTAAATCTCAGAATAGATTCCTTTGATGTCTTATTGGTAATGACTATCTTACTGTTCTCATTCTATAGCTCATTACACTCTTTCTTCTTAGCACCTGGCATAGTATCTGGGCCATAGCATAAAAAATTAAGTGAATTATGATGAAATTAATGAATAAAGAAACATCTGTGACAATGTTTTATTTCTGCTAATGCCCAAAGAAAATAATGTGTGTGTGTGTGTGTGTGTGTGTGTGTGTGTTTTCAAAGTAAATTTCAATTGTAGTCTCAAGAGTTCAGGAATTGCAACCAAAAGCTCAGGACTCTAATTCATTACCTCTTGTGAGTTAGTCTTAGATCTTTCGTTACACGTGAAGCTTTGTTTCTTTAGGCGTAAAAAAATTGTAAGGGATAACAATAAATATTCTTTTTTTTTTTGGTTGTTAAAATTTATTTTATTCTTTTTCACAAGATGTTCATATTTGGGGTTTTGGTCATACAATGTTCCAGCACCCATCCCTCCACCAGTGCCCAACAATAAATATTCTTAAATTGAAAAAGAGAATCAGATAGGGCAGGAAAATATATTTTGCAAAGCTCTGTACTACGTGAATGAAAGTGTTTTAGCATAAGCATTACAGCTAATGCTTTCTTTCTGGGTTTCAGAAAGAAACCTGTATAAACTCCTGATACATACTCAGCCACAGTTAGTAAGTTGACACCTATAGCTAAACATATTATTATTTAAATTTACAAGACATCATCTTCACTATAGAAATACAAACAAGACTCAATTTATAGATTTCATTGTTTATTCTCTGCACTAACACAAACCAGTCAGTTATAATAAACTGGCCTGTTTTTAATTTAATGCTACAGTAAATGCTCCAGTGTCATGGTTGTTTAGAAAACTATTTTCCTATAAACAAACTTTAAAATCTATCTATAGTTTAGGTGTCCAAATGTGATTTATTGTATATCTGCCCTCAACCAGAGACATGTTTGTATACCAGCATTGTTTCACTTTCAATGCCACATTTCTGTGCTCCAGTAGAATGCCCGAATTATGCCCCCTTGGGTTGGCAAAATAGTTAGAGGGGTCATGGCACTTGCCTCACACCCTTCTGACCCTGGTTCAAATAAAGCTCAGTACATACATGACTCAGGGACCTCCATGAGCATTGCCAGAGGTCATTCCTGAGAATTGAGCCAGGAATAGCCCTTATGTTCAGCTGAGTGTAGGACAAAAGCTGAATGAAAAAAAAAAAATAAAATGCCAGATTGTGCCTTAATCTTTATTTTAAAAAAATGAAACACATTTTTTATTAAAAATGTGAAAGCAAGATGATGTCTCATATATCAGTTTGTTTCAAAGTGAAATCGTTGCTAATTTAACAATACTTGATAATAAATACCATAACCCCAAGTAAACTTTTGAATTAGGACATAGTTAAGTTTATTTTGAAGCACATTAAAAAACTTTCCTTGTATTTTGAAACTCTTAAATTTAACCATTAGAATAGCTCAGTCAACTTTAGTCAGTCTTAAGATGTGGTTTTAAGGTCAAGCGCCCATCAAAGAAAAAATGCAAAAGATGTCTCTTAAATATTCTTTCTGCTTTTCCAAAAGATCTGATTATGCAGAGAAGTTGGAAGAGTTGTGGGTCATGAAAGTTTGCCTGGAAATATGTTTGAGGAATGCCAGAGGAAGAGTGCAGATAAATAATCTGAATTGTCCAAAGTTAGGGATAAAGATAAAATGAAATGAAGGAGTTAACTAATTATTTTTGATACACTTAAAGGACGGAAATATTTACTTTAATTGAAACTATGAGCAATGCACATGCCTGTGGCTGTCTGTTCCAGACCCAGGAAGGGCCGGACAGTAAAGTGAATGAAATGTACCTAGCAGCATCGGCAGCAGGCTGGAGCCATGTTCTGCGAAAGTAATTTAATTAGTGTTGATCATGACTCCAGATGATGGTGATTTGATAAGGAATAATTTAGTGCTTAACAGCCTTTTACATGCACCAACTCCATGTGGGAAGGTAAAGCAAATTGCACAAAATGAATGTGCTGCTTTCACTCGTGCTGGTGCCAATGGGCTGGAAAACTGCCTGTTAGCAGACGTTCAGACTCTCAGTCCTGTGATGAAATACCCAACATGTCCTCAGCTCAGCCCTCCCTGGTGGAAGTCACTACTAGCCTTCCTTCTTGATGAATAAAGTAGTGAAGTCGAATTTGTGATGCAGAATCTCCAGGAAGCAGGAAAGTGAAAATGAGTGGGGTGGAGATGGGTTAGCATGTAGTTCCTGTCCAAAATAGTGAAATTCTAGGTTGGCCTCCTTTTCTTCTGCACACACACACACACACACACACACACACACACACACACACACACACACACACGTGCGCATGCATATGCACACACACAAATTAAAATCAAGCCAACACAAATTTATTGGATTTCTTATTTGGCATATGATTAGAAAAAAAATAATCATCATTCTAAGACTCATAGTGATTCGAGGCCACACACGATGTGCTGTGGAGAGGGTAGCTCTGAACTGCTGGAGTTGGCCAGCTTGTGAAAATCTCTTTGCTGTCAGCATCTAAAGAAAATTAAAAAAAAAATTGTTGGATTTTCTTTTTCCTTTAAAGTTGTCTGAAGTGCTGGACCTTGTTGAACACAGCGTACTGTATAGCGGTCTCGCCAGGCATCACAGAGATTTGCAGTTTACCCAGTTCTGAGAATAGTCTGAATTTTTTTCTTTTTCTCTTTGTATTGAATTACCATGAGATAGACCATTACAAAGCTGTTCATGATTGGGTTTCAGCCATACAGTGTTCCAACAGCCATCCCTACACCAGTGCACATTTCTCACCACCAGTGTCCTTAGTTTCCCTCCTGCCTGCCACAGTCGGCCTCTATGCAGGTACTTTTCTCTCTCTCTCTCTCTCTCTCTCTCTCTCTCTCTCTCTCTCTCTCTCTCTCTCTCTCTCTCTCTCTCTTCTCTCTTCTCCTTTTCTGCCTTGTGGTTGTAATACCAACATATATATCCCTAATGAGTTCTGGTCTAGCTTTACTAATTCCAACTATTATTGTCAAACTATTTCTTTCGCTATTGGCCTGAAAACTTTTATAATAGACTTCTTCTTCTTCTTTTTTTTTTTCTTTTTTGGGTCACACCCGGCGATGCTCAGGGGTTACTCCTGGCTCTGCACTCAGGAATTACTCCTGGCAGTGCTCGGGGGACCATATGGAATGCCGTGGATTGAACCCGGGCTGGCACAGGCCAGCCGTGTGCAAGGCAAAGGCCCTACCGTTGGGCTATGTCTCTGGCCCTATAATAGACTTCTGATACATTATCTCAGTCTAGTGAATCAGAATTTTTTGAGAGTAGTATATTAATTAGGTAGGCTTCCTTAAAAAAATATATGAGGTATCTTAACAAAAACAGAAATGTGTTTTATTTTGATTTTTTTTTCACTTCTGAGAGCTTTATATGTCGAGATGTAGGCATCTACAGGGTTCTTAAAAATGGACAGTGAAAGTGTTTCATATTTCATGTCTCTCCCTTTCTTCCAGTGGAGACTGTAGTATTACTCTGATTTTCTCTCTCCATCTTAACATGGTATGTTCTCTATAAAAATGTGTTTGGTTCTAATTTCTCCCTTTTACATGGACACCTGTCATAATGAAGTTTTATGACCTCATCTGAGCTAATTCTCCAAATAAGGTCACTTACTGAGTGGTACTGATGTTTGTCTCCATCAAAGGAATTTTTGAAGGTGACACATTTTAATATGTAACATATGTGGTCTGGCTATCTTTTTTATTGTAAGTTCTGTCCATAATTTGATGGTTGATTGGATTCAGGCATCCTGAATTTAGTCAGCTTTTTTCTGATTGCACTATCTTTCGGTATCTCTATAGAATGTTCATGGGGCCCATCTCTAAGCACTATGACCCTTTAATGTGTTTTGTCTTTGTGTGTGTATATGGCAGGATGGCGGGAGACACAGCCAAAAATCCGCAGAGGTTATTTTTTTGGCGCTGCACTTAAAGATCACACCTGACAGTTCTTTGGTGACCATATGTGATGCTGAGCATTGAACTGGGGTCAGCTGTGTGTAAAGCAAACACCTTAACTCCTGTGCTTTTCCTTCAGCACACAACAGTGGTAGGGTCGGTGAAAGCATATCCACTACTAGTAATCATGCCCTTTTTGCTTTGAGATTGGTATGTAGACATACCAATTGGAGACAGCCTGACTGGAGGCTGCTAACAGGCTAGCAGCCATTCCTGTTGGATAGTACTGATACAGAGTTGTCATTTTTCCCTTGTCTTAAATCTTAATCCGTATTGCATTGCTTTATGTCCTGCACATTTAAGAAAAATCTGCTATTGAGGGGTGTATTGTTTATATTCTAAAACTTAAGTGTGCAGCTTGATGAATTTTACATATGTAAGATGTACATATTTATATAATCACAACCCAAAGCAAGATGTAAAGTACTTTTTAGTACTGTACATTTCGAGTTCCCATTCCCAGTTGTTAACTTTCCATCCCACCAACAGATATTCTTGAAATATCTTCATTTGGTTTGTTCTTGAAAATCATGTTTATAACAAAATTCTGCATTTGCTTTCTTACTCCCACCTGTGAGATCTTCTTAGGTTTTGTGTCTATCAGTGATTGTCATCCTGAGTAGTATTCCTTATGGTTGAAACTGCTATGAACATTTTTTTACTTGCTTATTGAAAGCATATGCCATCTTTTTTTCTTGAATATATATCTTAGAGATATGATTATTAAATCAGTGATACATTTATTTATGTTGATAGTTACCGCTACTTTTTAAAAATTATTTTTGGCTTTTTTTTTTGGGGGTCACACCCGGTAATGCTCAGGGGTTTCTCCTGGCTCTGCACTCAGGAATTACTCCTGGCGGTGCTCGGTGGACCATATGGGATGCCAAGGATCGAACCCAGGCCGGCATGGGCCGCCATGTGCTAGGCAAACACCCTACCCACTGGGCTATCGCTCGGGCCCCTTTACCACTACTTTTTTAGTAGCATATATGAAAGCTTGTTACTCTGTGCCTCTTTTTAAAATGTACTAATTCTGGAGCTGGAGAGATAGTGTAGTGGTTAAGGTTCTTGACTTGCAAACAGATGACTTTGATTTGATTTGCAGCAACACATACGAGCCCCCTGAACACGGCGAGAGTGATCCCTGCGCAGAGCCGGTATTCCCTGAGCTCTGCTGGGTGTGGCTCAGAAACAAAATGAGAAAAAATTTCATTCGAACCTACTGTAATTTAGCTATTATAGCAGACATATAAGGAGAATATGGTTTCAGTTTAATTTTCTGATATTAATGATGTGGAACATCTTTCCATGTATGCTTTTTGTTATTTGTTTCTTTTACTATTTTGGGAATTTTTCCTTACCAACTGTTCTTCAAGTCTTTGCCACCCCACGCCCGTATTATTTTGTTGTTTTTGTGGTTATTTTTCGGTTACAACTTGTCTAAGACTTTCTCCCGACTCTGTGCTCATGGTCACTCCTGGTGGTGATGGCGGTGAAGGCTGTACGTGTTGGCAGAGATCAAAGAAGGAGGGAAGGGTGTTGTGCAAGGCAAGTGCTTTAAATCCCATAATATCTCCCTAGTATTTTTTTGCCCATATTTTTTAAAGTAGGGCCACCTCCTAGAGCCTTGGAGTGCTGTGGTCCAGTATTGCTAAGGTGCTGCCAGTGCTGCGCTGCTGGTGCTTGAGGGCCATGCAGTGTGCCAGGTATGTGCTCTACCTCTTTGAGCCATAGTCCAGGCTCCTTTTGCACATTTTTCATTGAATTTTTTGTTATGGTTCATGAATGTACAACAGTTCTTATTATTTCAATGAGTTCTGTCAAGATTTTACTGGGAACACCTTAAGTCTGTAGCTTCTTTGACTAGTGTGTTATTGCTGTTGTTTAAGAGACACTCTTTTTACTTGTTCTTTCTTGTTAGTGTTCAAGAGAAGCTTATTGATAAAGACTTAATGTACAGATTATATCCTTATTTTTTTTGCCTTATAACTAATCATTTCTTATCCAATAGTAAAATGCGATTAAAATTTATTTTTTATTTAATGGATAAGAAATAAATAATTTCTTATCCAATGGATAAGAAATACAAGTATTTTTGACTGTAGTAGTTTCTGATAGGCTAATGTTTTGATAAATAATTTTTGCAGCACACGCATTTTTATTAGCTCTTGAAGTATTCTGTTTTTCCTATAAATTATATGTGAATCTCACAGGTGTAATGAATGATATTATGTCTTCATATGAAAAGTTGAGTTTATTATATGTTATTACTACTTTTCTCAAGAAAATGTAAAATTAAATATTTAGTAGATAATTAAATGGGTATGCCAATTTTGCTTTGTATTTTCAAAGGGGTAGTAAATACAAACTAAATAAAAAACAAAAATATTTGTTAAGAGGGGTCTAAGCGATAGCACAGTGGGGAGGGCATTTGCCTTGCATGCGGCAGACTCGGGTTTGATCCATGGCGTCCTAATGGTCCCCTGAGCACTGCAAAGAGTAATACTTGAATGAATACACATGTAATTTATTTTTTGTTTCTATACATTAACTATGTGCTTGAAAAGGTATATTAAACACTCATTATATTAAGAAAATGCTTTATAATACACCATACAGTGAAATTACTTCATTACTTATTAACTGTTTATTAAACAACAAATTTTATCTTATTTTTCTATGAGTTTTCAGACAACTCATAGTTTTAAACAACTATGTCAAAATTATGTGCACATAAAAACAAATGCTATTTGTTTCGCTGAAGATTGATAGTCTTGATTGCAAATGTTTTCATTAAAATTATACACGGCAATCAACATAGTGTACATTTATAATAGTGTGATCATAATAAAATGTAATGGCATCATAAACCACAAAATTTCTCATCATATCTTCGTCTACAGAATTCAAATTTAACATTTTTTGATTCCAGCTTCTATAGGAGTTTGAATAAATCTCTAGAATGTGTGTCCTTAATTTACTCATAGTTGTTGATACTGTGCATAAAATTACAAGTCATTCTTTTGCATTGATTTGTTTACCTTATCTCTTTGTTAATTTTCCTTTATTATAAAACTATGATCATTATTTAATCCCAAATATGTCTGTTTCAGATGTCACTTAAAGAATGAAAGTAATACTGTTTTTATAGGTATAGTTCATACACATCCACAACTATTCTTTGATATTTTATGATATGGCCTTGTGTTACAGCAAGCATTCATAGACATCTTTATACAAAAAAAAAGACGAAAACATCATTCGGTATAGAACAGTTGTTTTATGGTAGATTATATGTGACATGTTTTCATGTATTTCCACAAATTTCTCATTTATATCCTTCTTTTGTTAAGTAGGTAAATAGATACTTTAATATCTATTTTATGTAAGCACATTGACCTTAAAGATGCTGAGTTTTTTATTGAAGTGAGGAAGTGTCCATAGTGGTCTCAGGAGACCAAAGGGCCCCTCTAGTGATTCTTGACCACAGGTTAACTGTGAGGGCCTAATTGTAGGCCATCACAGCAGTGCTGAGGAAGGGATATTCCAGGACTACAGTGGTGCTTAAGGCCCTCTAGAATTATACCTGACAATGCTTGAAGGGTCTGTGAGGTACTGGAGGCTGAACTGACATTGGTGCCGTGCAAGACATATGCTTTACCGCTTTATCCCCCCATATCATCTCTCCTGCCCCAGAACAGTTACTCTCCGCCCTCTCCTCCCAGTACTCCCTAACCCCATAGTATTGCCACTGAACTTGAGCTGGATTCTTTTGTCTCTGTCCATTTGTCATTATATTAGGATCTTCTTGTGATCTGAGTTTGATCCCTGTTGCCCCATGTGGTCGAAGTTATGCTAGGATCTATGAGTGCAGAGCCAGGAGTGAACCCTTAGCATCACTGTGTATGACCTAAAAGACAACAAACAAATCAATAAAAAGATATTACTAGGAGCGTATTTGAGAGTTCCCTTAAATGATGCTTTAAAAAAATTACTTTAGATCTTGAGTTAATTCTTGAATAATATATTTTGACCTTAGTAAAAACCTTTTTGAAATGTTTTTAAACTGTTGAAAACTGAACTTCTAGTTTTGTTCATGTAAGTAAGCAAATTATAAATGAGGCCTTTAAGTAAAATTCAAGAATACATTTTGTTATACAATGAAAGCAGAAAAGAAATCTAACAAGGTTGCCAAAATATTTTCTTTCGTAAAATTAAATTTATTTTTTGTATATAACTCTTTAACCAAGAGAAGAGATAAATATTAATTCATTGTTATATTTAATTTTTGTGGATTTTGTTTTCTAGTGGCTTTTCATGGCCTACCACTGAAAATCAAGAAAGAACCCCACAGTCCATGTTCAGAACTCGGCTCAGCCTGCAGTCAAGAACAGCCCTTTAAGTTCAGCTATGGAGAAAAGTGCCTGTACAATGTCAGGTAAAGCAAGAAGTCATATAAATATATGTAAAGGATGGCAGTTCTTATTAAAACAAATATCCACAGAATATGAAACCTCAAGTCATCAGAGTTAACTCTTTAGCAAATAATAAGCTAATTGATAATGCATTTAGCTAAACTCTGAAGAACCATTTACTATCTGATCACACACTTTTTGAATCATATTAAAGTAGTAATTTTCATTCCAATCATTAGTAGCTTTTCTGCTATAGTGATGCATCTTGGGTTTGAAAGAGGTCTTACTTGGCACAAATAGCAATTGAACTTCTTATTAGAATGAATGCATTATTCACTTTAGAGTTTATAGAAAAAAATGAAACATTTGGCAGGTCTAAGCAGTACATTAGTTATCTGACAGGCTTTGCAGATGATCTATAAGATGCATTCATGGAGAGTTGCAATAAAGTTAGAATTTTTTAAAGCCTAGCAGAGGCTATTATCCATTAAAAAGCCAGTTGTTCCTTCTGATAATAATAAAGGGTGGAGCAGTGAAAGTATAGTGTTCATTTGTTAGAAAATTTGATAACATACATGTTCATTAAAAACACTTCAACGCAAATTGCATTCTGATATTTTTCATATTGGTCTGTAATTGGAAAAAACAAGTTTGGCTCTATGTCTTGTATATCATTATTATCAATTCCACTAGAAACTTATTTCTTAGTCATTTGAAAGCTTACAAAAATGATTGTAAATATTTTCAGTTTTAAAATTCCATTGATTAAATGTTCCTAATGCTTTATAATCCTGTTGGTTTTCTTATGTCCTCTTATGTTTTATTATGTATACTCTTTAACCTATATATATATATGCTTCTATTTTTGCAGTCTTCTAGCAGCTGACCACCGATTGCATGTTCTATTAGTATTTGGTCTTTAAACTAATCTTTTATGTCTACTTTTCTAGGAGGGTTACTCGAGTTTGAAATCATTAACCCTCTCAGTTGAAACTGCAAGCATTTATTTTAAAAAGATCTCTTAAAGATGCTATTAAAGCATAAAGTTCAGAAAAAAATATTGATCAATCTGACCTTTATGGAAGTTTCAACTGTCTCATTTTTTCCATAAGAATAGTATATCCTACAGAAAAGTTATTAAAATAGTGAAGGATTTTCAATTCAGTAAGCCAAATATGATTCATAAATGTTACATTTCACTATTGATTAGAAGTGTGCATAATATAATTATTTGTATTATATAGCTGACTTTCATGAAGTAACAGTGGAGGAATTGCCTGAATATTTGGAGATTTTGCTTGAAAGCCAAAAATTACCATTGAAAAAAAATTCCATTTCACACAAAAGTATATCTCAAGATAGAGCCCTTTATGTGGAACTAGTGATATCTTAGAGTAGAAGATATATCTTGTCCCCACCAACCTTGAAAAATGGGAGAGTCAAATCTTTTTTTTTTTTTTTTTGCTTTTTACGGCACACCCGGCCGGCAATGCTTGGGGGTGGGGGTTTACTCCTGGCTGTGTACACAGGAATTACTCCTGGCATTGCTTGGAGGACCATATGGGATGCTGGGGATCAAACCTGGGTTGATTGCTTACAAGGCAAACACCCTCCCTGCCGTATTTGTGCACCACCCTGACTCAAATGATTTATTATGAGCTCTCATTTCTTACTCAAACACTGGAAGAAGAGCTGGAGAGAGCTTATAATGGTAAGGTACTTGCCTTACATACAGCTGACCTGGGTTCAATATTTGGCTCACTTATAGCCTCCAAAGCCAAACAAACAACAAAAAAGAAATATTGGTAGTGAAAATTTGTAGACTATTATGCATCCTGTTGACTTTACCTTAAAGCAATTGTGGTTAAATATTGCTTCAATAAAATTAAGTTAAATAAAAGTACTATGCTTCCACAAAATAATACTTATTTGTTCTCTAGAGTTTATGATTCATCAGAATTGTATGGATATAATTCTGATCTCTATATTAAGAGCATAATTTATTATTAATCTATTCAGAATGGTCATTTTTTAAAAGAAAAGTCATGGATGATTTTTTTTTTTTTATTTAAAGGATATACAATATTTAACCTAGAACTGACTTTTTTCTTAAAGTTTAAATAAAATATGTTTTCAATACAGTATGTTTTTGATTACAAAAAAACTAGTTAAGGTATTGGAGTGATAGTACAGTGTGTAGGTCATTTGTCTTGCACATGACTGATGCAGATTGGATTTCCAGCATTCCGTATGGTCTCCCAAGCATAGTCAGGAGTAATCCTGAGTGTAAAGCCAGGAGTAAGCCCTGAACACTGTGAACTCAGCTAGGTGAGTTCCAAAAACCAAAAGAAGAAGGAAAAAAAACAAGCTAGATACATCATCACCTTACTGAGATACACCTAAACAGCTTAAATAATTCAGTTTAAACAAAGCAAGCTTGCTATTTTTTTTTTTGTGATTGTGTTTAGAAATAAAAGGAGAATAATAGAATATATTTTAGGAGCATTATTCTGTACCCATTCTTATGCTCCAAGTAAGTTTAAATATATTACAGACAATTTAATCCAGTCCATTAATCTTTATTATTCATGTGAAGAAGTTAATAGCAAGCATCATTTATTTTATATAAAAAGAATGAAAATAAAACAAAAGTATGTATTTTTAAAATTTTACCACAAAGGTAGCCAGGTGTGCTCTTGACTTGACCTTATTACACTGGTTTTAGTTTTGGTCCTAAAATCTTTTAAAATAGAAAAGTGTATCAGACATACTTAATAATCTGGAAACTTGATTGATCAAACTATTGCAAGAGATGTACCCAGCATAGATCAAGAGTGGTATTCCCTAAAGTTTTTTTTAACTTTTTTTTAAGTTGTTTTTAAGTGTCTTCATAGTACATATTTTCTACTTATCCTGTTAGAGATTATATCATTGAATAATTTCTTCTTTCTTCTTAAATTTCCATTTAAGAAGATGGTAATATTTAAGACTTTGTTCTGAAGACAAAAATAAAATAAAAAATTTTCATGGATTATAATTTTATTTTTTTGTGTTTTACATTTTTGTGTTTTTGTTTGTGGTGTGTGTGTGTGTGTGTGTGGGCGGCAGGCACGCACGCACGCCGCATTTTTGTTTAGCTACCCCTGACAGTGCTCAATGTCTACTCTTGACTCAGTGCTTAGGGATCATTCCTGGTGGTGTTTGAGGATCATGTTGTTTTAATCAAGGCATCTGACATGCAAAGTGCTTTGCATTTCACCTAACCAGTTGAGCTAACACGTGTTTTTTCCGTCTGGGCAGTGCCTATGATCAGAAGCCACAAGTGGGAATGAGGCCCTCCAACCCCCAACACCATCCAGCACTCCAGTGTCCCCACTACATCATGCATCTCCAAACTCAGCTCATACCCGAAACCTGACCGCACATTCCCAGCTCACCTCCCTCCATCGCAGACCATCCAAGACAGCAGCTATCCCATGGACCACAGGTATGAAGGTGTGAATGGACCTTCTTTTAAAAGTTGTCTTTGGCATTCTTGGAAGAAACTCCCATCATCAATGTCAGTGAGAACATAGTAATTTTACACATGTATGCAGAACCTTTCTAGAAAGGGTTACTGTATCTGTATTCATAACTAAATTGTGGAGAAGGTCATTTATAAACTTTCTTTTTATAAATATTTAAATTAGTTACTAAAATGGGAAATTAATCTATATACTGACATTTGAACATTTCCTTTCCTATTACTTGAATTAAACTGCTTCACTTAAACTTTAAATCACATCATCCTATTTCTATGAGCATATGTGTGTACTTGTTCTGTAAAGGTAGAAGACTAATTTTAGTAGGTGGCTTACAGAATTAGTTTCTTTACCTTAGACTGTACATCTAATAATTTAGATGTACATAGTTTTGCATAGTAAAACTTATTTGATCAAATTATTTTTTATTACTTCCAAATGATCAATATTTAACATTTATATTCATGACTCTGGACACTGAAAATCAAATAAATGAATCTGAGCTAGTTTTACTGAGATTGGAGAAAAGCAAGAACTGGAGCAGAAACTAAACCTAACTTTAGTTAGAGCAGCTGCTATAATGGATGAGTCTTGACACCAAGAGAAAAACAAACTCATGTTTAAATAAAACAAAGGTTGTATGTGTCAGGAACCTATATTTATCCTGTGTCCTATACTTATATTTGTAAATTTTGTGCTGTTTTGTAAATGTTCAATGGGCGCGGTGGAAGAAAAACTGAAAGTTCTCATTTACAGTGTCTGATGAGTCTGTGATACAAATATTATTCTTATGGCTGACAACAAATTATCGTTGTAACAGTCCTAATTGAGGAGTTTTAAAGTGATGTTTAGTACTGTGCCATGGCATCGGAACATAAAATAGACATAAATAACCTCCAAAGCATCACTTGTATCACTTGTCTTCCCGTACATCGGTTTGCCTCGAGCAGGCACCAGCAACATATCCATACGTCCTGTTCATGTTAGTGTAGCCCAAGGGCATCTGCTTGCTCCAGGAACACGAAGAGCCTCAAACCATTCCTTCAGGTCATGGGAATTAGGTCTATAATTGTTACTGTTTTTGGCATATCAAACATGATATGGGTAGCTCGCCAGGTTCTGCTGTGCGGGTGGTATACTCTGGGTAATAGGCTCTCAAAAGCATAATTAGTAGTAAAATGTAAAATAGAGTTCTCTGACCAGCCCCACGGAGCATTTGTTACATGCTTATACAATGGCAACAAGTTGAATCATTGTATTTTAAGACCCAAATATTTCTTCTAAATATAAATTTATGGCTGGAATTATAAGTGACTACAAGAGTATGCCACCCGCACGACAGAGCCTGGCAAGCTACCCGTGTCATTTGATATGCCAAATACCAGTAAAACTTATAGACCTCATTCCCATGACCTGATGGAATGGTTTGAGGCTCTTTATGTTCCTGGAGCAAGCAGATGCCCTTGGGCTCTACTAGCATGAGACAGGACATATGGAGATGTTACTGGGGCCCGCTGGAGAAAATCGATGATGAACGGAATGACAGTGATGACAGTGACAGTGATAAGAAAGTATTACATTTTGAGTGTTATCTCTCCTAATATACGTTTAAAAATTTATATTTGACCAGTTTCATTCTTACTGGTGGCTGTGTTTAATAATTTAGCTTGCAGAATTCCACAGATTTAACAATTAAGTCAGTAGAAACTGGCTCTAACACACTGTCATGAAAGTAACTCAGGCGAAGAAATCTTCTAGATCAACAGCAAATCCAAATGTGTGTCACTGTCCACTTTCTGAAAATAGGGGAGTACTCACACTTAATTTTGATTGAACGACATTACTAAGTGGAACTCAATTTCAAACTAGAAATTGAGATGAAAGCATCATTCCCATGTAAGGCCAAGCTCTGTCTTTTTTGTCTGTTTCCATCAAAACATCATCTTGTGCTTTAGTTATTAAAGGCTTCCTATTGTGTTTCCCGTCTCACCCCACCAATTTGGAATGGTTTGAGCATCTGTGTAAACAGTTTTGTAAATACAGATGAAAGAGATCTGTTTGCAGGGTGGGCCATTAAACAGATGCACATTGTGAGGGCTAGAGAGGGACCAAAAATATGGACCAAATAAGCAAGTTTTGTATTGCTCTCTTCTCTTGACTTCCTAGACCTTTTGATTCTTCAGTTTCTGAACTTAACGACACTACAATCATTCATTTTGCCGTTTTGCTCTTGTTGTAGTTCTTTCTTATGGAAGGAACCTGGCAAACAGACCTACTTCTAGGTGACCTCATATGAAATGCTTTAGCCAAATCCATTTTTGTTTCTCTACTTGAAGTCAAATGTTTGAGGTCGAGAACAGCCGGCCCGGAACTCAAAGAGGGAAGGTTGAGGTCTTTTCCCAATGTCTCCCCACTGAGTTTTGAGGACAGTACCAGCTGGCCAATCCCAGGAAAATCTCTGAAGCCGTATGTTTCTGAGGAGGATTTCTTGGAGGGCTCTAGCCCAAAACAACAGTCCCTCGGTTATAAATGGAAAAAAATTTGCTGTAGGAATAGATCTTTTCTCCAAATAGCCCTCTCTGGGCCAGATACCCCTCCTCACCCTAGAAATACTTCTTGGCCAACTGGTCTGTACACTGCTTCTGTTCTTCAGACTCACTCTGCTTCTTGGGCCAACCCTTTGGCATGACTCCCTAATCCCACTGTGCAGAAACCCTCTCTTTTTCTCTGTCTCCCTACCACTTATTACTGTTGCTCTTTATTCTACAGCCCATCCACATGATGATAATTTCTCTTCCCAAAGACCCTTGAATCATATAATCCTTAATATTGGTCAGTGGCTCATAAAACTGGAACCCAAACTTTTAACTTTCTAGAAGCATGGGTATTTGATGTATGGCATGGCTCTTACGAGTATCAATTGCAATCAGGTTGGCTCGTAAAAACAAATGACTTGATTCCTTACAAAGCTTTTAGTATAAGTATTATTAACTTCCTTTTTAAGGCTTCACAAGCAAGCCGGTTTCTTATTTTAACTTCAAGTTACAATTTTCTGATTCACTCCTTGACAGTTCTTAATGATAATTTCTGTTTTCTTTTTTTTGGCTAATGAAATAAGCAAGAGAAGGGAAATGAATGCAGTGCCAGTCAGCCTTACTGTTTTGCAATATCCGAGTTTCTAAGTTTATTTTCTGCAGGTGTAGGTGGAAATTTTAGTGCACGGCATCCAGGGAGCCTAGAGTTAAATCATAGCATGGTGTGTTCTTAGAAATGCTAACGCAGTTGCTTTGCTATTCTTGAGCTTTCACCTTATTTTTATTTAACATTACCAAAATTAAATGTTAACTTTCCAAATTAATGTCTCAGGAATGTATTCAGTGGGGATGGGATGGGGTAGATGGGAATTAACAGCCTTATATTTACTCATTGAAATGTTTGAGAGGTTATTTTTAAGCACTCCTGGGGCATTTTTAGAGCACTTTTAAATCTTTAATTAATCCACATCTTTGTGGTGGGTCAATGTTATTATGGATGAGGAATACAGAATTGAAGGAGAGTGTGATCAACCAGTCATTACAGAGGATAGCCAAGAAGTAAGGAACATAGAGACTCACTATTAGGCTTCTGCTAAGCCCTTAGATATTCCTTGTGACCTAGTAGCGAATCTATGTTCTTTGTATTTTTTTAAATATTTGCTATATATTTCATGAATCAGCCTCATACTTTATAAAGCTATTAAAAACCAATGTGTTAGGTGTTAATTGTTGACAGTGTAGAGGCCATATTTTAAAAACCAGTTTGGATTTCATTTTTTTTTCTAGTTTTGTTGTATACCACAATACAAAGTTAATTACAATACTATTCAGAATTTAAGAGTCTTGCCCATTTTTGAGAGGCTTGGGGTCATAACTCATTATATAAAAATGAAAACTAAATACAATAATTAATAGTTTCTTTATTTGGTTTATGTTTTTTGTTTATTTATACAGTTTTATAACAATTAGGAATCTGCCCCCTTATATCACTTTTTTTCTTCTCTTGTTTTTTCTTTTAATTATATCTATTATGTGTATATGCACAGATATATGTATGAAATAACTTGAGATCACCATCATGCGTAATTTAGTCAATAATCCAATTAAGCATTTTAGCTGTTAAAATTATCAGCTTTACTATCCCTATTTGAAATCATGTTTTTCACTTACTGTAGTATACTGAAGTTTTGGTGGCAGGAACTATTTAGAAGGGTAATAGAATTTATGTTATGATATGGATAAGAAAAAGCACAGTGTCACTGACCTAGAAAAGTGAAATCTATTTTTGCTTAAAGGTTTACAATTCAGGTCAATAGCTATGTTGTTCTTTAACCAAATGGTTAAAACTTGTACCCGAATGTCAAAAACAATGACCATGTCATTTTAATTGAAAATCTCTTTTTATTTTCCAGATTTCGTCGACAACTTTCTGAGCCTTGTAATTCCTTTCCTCCTTTGCCAACATTGCCAAGGGAAGGACGTCCTATGTACCAACGGCAGATGTCTGAACCAAACATTCCTTTCCCACCCCAAGGCTTTAAGCAGGAGTATCATGATCCAGTGTATGAACACAACACCATGGTTGGTGGAGCCGCCAGCCAAAGCTTCCCCCCTCCGCTGATGATTAAACAAGAACCCAGAGATTTTGCATATGATTCAGGTAGGCCAATGCTTTAATGGAGTTAGATTTTATTTACATGTCACTTTGTTTTTCCTATTTTGAGATGGGATGGGGACACACCTGAAAGTGCTCAAGACCTTACTCCTGATGCACTCTGGGAGCCATATCTAATGCAGGGAGTTGAATTGGGCCAACACTGTGCAAGCCAAATGCCCTATGCACTGTACTATTGCTCTGACCTCACTTTTGTTAGTGTTTTTATCAGACTAGATGTCTCATGAGAAATTTTTGTGTGTATAATCTTTCTGAGTTTTATCCTAGTTGAATCTTTCTCTGTATGCAAAGGGTAAGGCTACCAAACCACTGTTACATGACTCAATGATTGAAGAGTATATAGAAGTGAAACCAGCAAAAGGGAAATGCAGTGACCAAATTACATATTCTTGGTCAAAGAGAATGACATTGTATTTCTTTTTCTTGATTCTGTGCTTTTTATTTGTTGTAAAACTCTTACTAGTGATATTTATAGAAAATATTCTTGTATTATATACATTGCTCTATATTTGTGTTTGCCCATCATTGATGTCATGTTACTCATAATAGCAAAAAATATCAGTCTCTGGTTAATTTATAGCTCTTAGCTTCATTTATCCTTTTAATGATATCTTTTTAACCTAACCTAATTTATCTTTATTTAACTTAACTGAGCCAGAAATACTCCAAAAAGTAGAATTTCAAGGTGGAGAGGGGTGGTTTCCAAAGAGTAATTAGTGCTTTATCTATTCAAAATATATCCAAATAATTTGCCAACATGAGATGTTGATATTTTAAAATAATTACTTATACTCATTTGAGCTCTTCTGTTGCCTAAAGTATTGAACTTAGTTTTTCACATATATCAAGAATTTAAAAACTACTTGTATGAAATCAAGCTCATGTTTATAAAAAGCGTAACATGTACCTAGAAGACAGTATAAATAATATTTTTACTGTATTAAAATTAATAAAATTTGAAACTATTTTATTCTAAAACAATGCAAGAGTACTTTGTAGCTTAACCTGCATCAATAACTCAAGGGTCATCCTTTTTAGGTCTCCAGAACTATTTATTGCTTAATTTAATATAACATAAATGTTATGAAAATAAAAGAACTTTGTAAGAAAAAAAGGCAGCATGATTATACACTAATAAAGCCTGACATTAATTATGACATGGGAAATGGAAGTCCTATTAGTTTTAATTATAATTACAGGAATGCAATTTCAACTGCCGACTATTTAAGCTAAAAAATGCAAAATATTATGTTAGTAGGTTAGAAATTTTTTTATTCCAGAGAAAAGAAAAAAAAGAAAAGTCACAGATAAAAATTGATACTTAGAGCCAATTTGGTGAATAGTACAATATTATCATTAATATATTATAATACTAACTTCTGCAGAGTCTAATAATACATCTGCTATTATTATACTCCTCTTTTCCTAACAGTGCTTTATAAATTAGCATAAGGGTTTTGGTGGTCTTTCTTGATTTGTTGTTTTTTGATTGTTTTTACCTGAATCCAAAATGATCTTTTGACCCAATGGCCAGTTGACTTAAGCAAAGCCTCTTATGCAATGACTAATATTCTTTGGAGCATGGTACCTTCTCATTGTCATGCTTTTGTAAAATTTTTTCATGTTCAGAATGCCTTCTGAGGCTCATACTTAAAATACTTATAACAACTTAATTTGCTAGAGTTGCATGTATTGCGGTGTGATTGACATTTTGTTTTGGTTCATTTTATTTTATCTTTGATAGCTTAGAATAATATACTTTAGGAGGTGGTTGGCACATAAAATAAAAATTCATTTCAAGAAAATGTTAGCATGCGATATTTATTCATGTGTTTTGTTGGAGTGATATCGTTCTGAAGAATTTATCCTAAGGAATGAACGATATGTAATGGATATATAAAATGGCATAGAAGGATAGAGGGAGATGAGAAATATAAATATACAGGAGATAACTTCCATGTGTTCATAACAGAAATATTAAGCCATTAGAAGTCAGTACTGTTTGGCTTTAGTTCTGAGATCTCTTCAGTCAGTGTGCAGGAGACCGTGCATTGCTGGGGATCAAAACCAAGCCTCCTGCATTCAAAGCATGTACTCTAGCCTGCCGGGCTAGCTCTCTGGTTCAGAAGCCAGGTGTTTAAGGTGCGATTATTTAGCTTAAAAAAAAATAAAATACGAAGTGCATGAATCACAGAAACTAAGACCTCATATAGAAGTACCCGGCCTGTATGTGGAGAATGATACAGGCATTTTCATTTTGTGTATAATGTTCTTTGTATTTTGTTAATACATATTTTGTAATTCGGCAATATACATATTATATTTTAAGTATCAATGTTGAAAAAGAGAAATGTTCAAATCATAAACATTTAAATAAATGTCCTATAAATGAGAGTATAAATTAGAGTAATGAAACTAAGAATTTCATTATAGTCTATAGGTTGCAAACCTGAATGGTTTTCTATTTGTGTACAAAGACTGCTTTGAAAGGGGCAGGATATACATGACCTGTTGAGTTTCATGTATGTCTCCTCATACTACTTGGAGTTCTGTTGTTTGTGCTATGTGCCATTGCTCTTTGCGTGTATTAAAAACCTTAATGTAGTTGCTGCTTTGGTGGACAATATATCAATAAGGTGTTTTCTAGCCTGACTCTAATTAATTTAAAAGTGCCTCCCAGCCATGTGGTATAGAAAGCATAAGTTAAGATAGGCATACAAGGGAGAAAATGAAATTTTTAGGGAAAAGTTTTTGGAATTTAGAAAATGGTAGGGAAGCGTGAATCTTGAGCTTCTGAGAGGAGGGAGTATTAGATGTAGGAGGAGAAGTGTTTCCATCAAGGGTTTGCTAAAGAAAATGTTCATGTATTAGAATAGTTTGCTTTGGACTACTAGTGCTAGTATGGATGGTGCGTTCTTGAAATTTGGATTCATAGGAACTGTGGTCACAAATAATGTTAACTTTGTTTAAAATTGGGAAATATATACAAGCGTTACTTCACAGAATCCTAAATCTCTTATGATACTTTTTTGGAGCTCATCTAGTTCAAATACCTTCTCTACACCCCAGTCTTATAGACAAAATATATGAGCTATCAATTATATCACTTGTATCACTTGTTCATCGATTTGCTCGAGCAGGCACCAGTAACATCTCCATACGTCCTGTCACATGCTAGTACAGCCCAAGGACATCTGCTCACTCCAGGACCTTGAAGAGCCTCAATCCATTCCATCAGGTCATGGGAATGAGGTCTATAATTGTTACTGGTTTTTGGCATATCAAATATGACATGGGTAGCTTGCCAGGCTCTGCCAATCAATTATATCCATTTTGTAAAACAGCTTACTAGAACCAAGGTTTTCTCATTTGTATTTTAGTACACAGTTCAGTATGGTTTATTTTATACGATAAGATAAAGAAAAGTATTATAATTCATAATTCATATGCAAGTATTGGGTCGGTTCTCCTAACTTTTGGACTGAGCATTAGTCTATTAAAAAGGAAAGAAAAAGGAACTGAAAAAAAATTTAAAAAAATTCTGATGCCTGCAGATTTTATGACCCCACCAGATTTGATTCCTGACATCACATTCTAAAAAAAGTCTACAGACATTATCAAAGTCAGTATGAGTTCATGCTTGCCTGTTTTGTGGAAATATGCTTTGATTGTTAGGGACTTACTATTTTCTTACAGGAAAATATAGGGAACTATGGTATTTATAATAAAATATAGTTGATTTACTTCAAAAAACAACATGTAAACATTGTCAAGATTTGAGATTATCGAAAAAGCAGAAAAGTGATATCTTACAAGTTCTTCAGGAGATTGACTAAGAAGGAAACAAATTAAATTAATGGCACCAACATTTGATTATATGAACATTTAGTTTGTATCTTCATTTGGTCTTTTTGTTGTGTAAACCTTTGGTAGCTCAATAGCTTAAAATTTGACAAAGTAAATAAATATTTATCTATTTCTGTATATTTAGTTTTGTTTTATTTTGGGGCCACTTCTGGTAATATAAATTGCTCAGGACTTACTCTTGGCTCTGTACTCAGAAATTACTCCTGGAAGTGATCTGGTGACCATATGGGATGCCAGGGATTAGACCTGGGTCTGCTGCATGCAAGGCAAAGTGCCCTACCCTCTATTATTGCTCCAGCCCTGGGAACAGTGTTTTTAAACTTTAATAGTAGAACTTTTTTTTTTTTTTGGCCAGAATATGCATGGAGAACTGTAAATATATAAAACAGATGTCAGAAAAATTCACGTTTGGAATAATAAGATATGGTTCAATAACATGAATCTTTTTGTACTTTTAAAATGTGATTTAAAAAAATTAAAGTTTATCCGTTGCTCACTTAAGCAAGTGAGAAAGTTTTACCATGTTTCTTGTGTACTTTTTTTAATCTATAGCACAGCGGGGAGGGCATTTGCCTTGCACGTGGCCAACCAGGGTTCAATCCCTGGTATCCCATGTGGTCCCCGAGCTTTGCCAAGAATAATTCCTGAGCGCAGAGCCAGGAATAACCCCTGAGCATTGCTGGGTGGGAGCCAAAAAGCCACCAAAAAAATCATCACTTTAGGACTGTGATGAAGGTCTGCCGAGAAATATTATTCTAAGAATGATCTGTACTCAGCATGTAGGAATATATGTAAGCAGCACATTGATGACACAAATGCTTCTAAAAATTTACATCATGTTCTCTATATTAAAACCAGGAATATGTTTAAATTTCATCTGTCAGAGTTCACGTAAGATAAACTGCAAAATTAGAGCAGAGGATCCCAAACTTAATTGGTCTACTGTGCCCTTTACAGTATCATCTATCTATCTATCTATCTATCTATCTATCTATCTATCTATCTATCTATCTATCTATCTATCTATCTATCTATCTATCTATCTATCTATCTATCTATCTATCTATCTATCTATCTATCTATCTATCTATCTATCTATCTATCTATCTATCTATCTATCTATCTATCTATCTATCATCTCTATCATATCTCTATCATATCTCTATCATATCTCTATCTATCATCTCTATCTCTCTAATCTATCTATCGTTCCTGTAAAGGGAACTATATATATATATATATATATATATATATATATATATATATATCACTGTCTTCCCGTTCATCATCGATTTGCTCGGCGGGCACCAGTAACATCTCCATATGACCTGTCTCATGCCAAGTAGAGCCGAGGACACCTGCTTGCTCCAGGAACATAAAGAGCCATTCCATCAGGTCATGGAAATGAGGTCTATATATATTATATCTTAGAATTATATATATATATATATATATATATATATATATATATATATAAACAAAACATTCAGAAATCTCCTGGAATTCTACATTTGCATGCATATATATATATATATATATATACATATATACATACATACATACATGCATAAAACAAAATATTTTTCAGAACCCTCCTGGAATTCTACATTTTCATGCAAACAGACAGCCCCACCCCCCCATCCCTACTGAGCTTGAAACTACTAGCCCTCATTTCCCCATGATTTGCTGTCCCCCTCCTGGCTAGCCACTTTGGGAAGCCCTGATTTCCTGCAGCCTGTTTTCTCTACTTACAACCTCTTTGTCCACAGAATTTTTTATGTGATTCTGTTTATGAACTAGGTATACAAAGCAAACATGTACTGACAATCCTAAATTTACTTTATAGTACATTTTAATTTCATACTCCATTTTTTGTACCCCCCCCCCCCCCCACCCCCACCTCAAAAAAGTGTATGCATTATTTTTACCCATATAGAATTGTAGCCCACCATTCAAGAAGTTTAGAGTTTTAAACATGACTGGAACTCTGAAATGGCAGAAGGGAATCTTTATGTTAGAAATCTTATTTTGTGTTTTGTTATGTTAGTATATCTCAAATATTGGGTAAATTGTGAAGTAACTTTCTTTCTCGTGTGAAGTAATCTCATATTATTTGAGATTTCCCTTGCAGGATTTGTAATATCATTCTCAAGGAAAAGTTATGGGATCAGGGCCGGAGCGATAGCCCAGTGGGTAGAGGCGTTTGCCTTGCACGCAGCCAGCCTGTGCCGGCCTGGGTTTGATCCCCAGCATCCCATATGGTCCCCGAGCACCGCCAGGAGTAATTCCTGAGTGCAGAGCCAGGAGAAACCCCGAGCGTCGCCACGGGTGTGACCCAAAAAGCCCCCTCCCCCCCAAAAAACCAGTTTGGGATCACTAGATTAATAACAGATTAAGAAGATAATTTTCTATGACCTTATAGAAATGTAAATAAATAGAGGCTTGCTGATTTAAACTGATGTATGAGGAGTTTTGTGTAAAAATTCTAAAAATGATATTTTGGAGACTTGTACATAAGTATTGTTGACTTTTCTGTATGACTTCAGGTCACTGAAAAGAAAGAAGCATTTTATTCCCTTGGGAATTAAGAACAAAGTTAAAGATAAGTGTTAATACTTATTCTATGATTAGGAGTGTTCAGTAACAGTAGTTAAAAATCATTCATAAATAGTTTTCTTGCTCTAACAACAGTCAGCATTTTTTAAGGATTGCCATCTTTAATAATTTCCATACCACCAGTGATTATGACTCCATAAGCAGTGCCTTTTTTGTGGTTGACATTTAACCCTTCTAAAGGTCAAACCTTGGTCCTATTTCATTACTAAGCATCTTTTGCTAATGGCCTGAATACATTTCTCCTGAAATGGAGCAGGTCATTTTTTTCCCTCTCCTAATTTGAAAAGCTATTGTTTCCAAAAATTTAAGTGTCGGATTACTGGATAATTTAAAAGAATGAGTTATTGATCCTTCAAAATATGTTAATATCTTATCTGCTTCTCTTGCATCTGAAGATAATTTTCTTTAACTCAGCTATGATTTGTGGACTAGTTAATCACTTTAATTTTTAGTTTTCTCTGTGAAAAGTGGTAGTGGTATCTTAATTCACTTTATTATAATAAAGGTCGTGGATTGATTTCACAATTTTATTTTGGTTTATATTGCTTAGTATTTTTCATGGTAGTTTTTATTTGTTTCTGAATAAAAATAGCAAATCTCCCAAAAGGGTATTCTGTTCTACTATATATCAATTTTTTCTAAGAAATACTTAAATATGGTCCAAATCTACAGTTACAGTAAGTGGCATTGGCTCGTGATTTGATTTGAGAATTGAGACTACAGTCTGGATTTACTCTTTATGCATTAACACAGGTCAAACGGACAGGGACTGCATTTTAAGTCAGTAATGGAAGGCTGAAGTCTGTCTTAAACCAATCATATCAGTTTTACCCATGACTGATTGATCCCTAGGGGCAGAGCTCTGTAAGCATTTCTCTTACATGAATGGACTCTAGAGCGTGGAGATTCATTCATAAAATGGAGACCAAAAAGGAAACACAACAGAGCTCTCTCTCTCTCTCTCTCTCTCTCTCTCTCTCTCTCACACACACACACACACACACACACACACACTCTCTCTCTCTCTCACTCACATGTCCTTTTATACAAAGTTGAAGGGTATAGTGTTCCATCAGCTGCTGCTTTGCCAGATGACTGGAAATAATGATTAATGCTCATTGGTCCTGCTTGCATGTAACTGGACACTATTTATGGCTTTGCAGTATTCTTAATGTATAGTGAATGAGAAGACAACATTCTCAAATCAGAAACATAAACAGGAACTGGTGGGTCTGAATTCCATTCAAATATGTCATTTCAGCCACACAGTGTTTGTCTAAGTTGGATTTTACAGCAGGAAAGGGGGAAGGGAACGATAATGTTTGTGAGTTGTACTTGGGAGGAAAAATAAAAGGGGAGGAAAAATTAGAAAGGAGAGGGAACATACTTTTTGTTATGCTTTTTTTCTTCTTTTTAAAAGAAACAACTAGACTGCTTTGCCCAGACTACTTCTTTCCTGTATGTTTAAATCAACATACAAGTGCTTTTATATGTGCAACAGAGATTTGAAATTAAATCAGCCAGTTTTGAAAATATGTTTGAATCTTATTCTGTGTGATTTATGAATAGAAATGAGAAAGGGAATATGTGCCTTTATTATTGATACATATATGAGTAAACATAGATTTAAAATACTGGTATTGAATTTCTTTTTACTGAAAGATTGTTCTTAAGTAAATTAACTGATAGTATAAAGGAAATGGGAGACTATTTCACAAAATATTTCTTACATAGGATGTGATTACTATAATTAAAACCAATTTTAAGAACTTTTTCAGATTAATTAGGTGAACATTTTTTTTTAATTCTTGAATGTGCATGATGAAATTCCCAGATAACGGTTTTGGGAAAATTTATAAGGTTTGATGTTAGGTTTGATATTGTTAAAATATAGAATGAACCATAAAACTGCAGACATGGCAAGTATGTTGTCATTGTAGTTTGTTTACTGTTCACTTCAATTTCAAAAAGCTTCCTGAAGTCTTCATTTGGTGACCCTTCTTTCCAATGACTACTACACGGTCCAGTGCTTCATACACAGGTTGTATTACTCTTAACACAAAAAGTGACACCATTTTTTAAATATTTTATTATACCACCGTGAGATACACAATTACAAAGATGTTCATGTTTGGGTTTTGGTTATACAGAGTTCCAGTGCCGCCCCTCCACCAGTGCCCATTTCCCACCACCTATGTCCCCGATTCTCTCCCTCTCCCTAGTCTGCTTCTATGGCAGGTTCTTTATCTCTTTTCTCTCTTTTCTTTCTCTCTCTCATTCTTTCTCTCTCTCTCTCTCTCTCTCTCTCTTCCTTCTCTTACACATTGTGGATTGCAATACATACATTTAGAGGTTATTATGTGTATCTTTTTGCTTATATTTAATGCTCAGTTCAAGGTTGAAGAGTGAAACCATTTTTATAATATAATGCTTTACATAATCCTTGGTCTGATACTTAGTTACTTTATTATTTTGAGCCTGTTTCCACTTATTTATAAAGAGGTGACTAATTTCTCATCCTTTGTTTTTTTAATAAGTATTTTATTATACCACCGTGAGATAAGCGGTTACAAAGATGTTCACACTTGGGTATTGGTCATACAGTGTTCCAGCACCCATCCCTCCACCAGTGCCCATTTCCCACCACCAATGTCCCTGGTTCCCTTCCTCTCCCCAAGCCCGCCTCCATGGCAGGTTCTTTATTTCTTTCCCTTTCTATCTCTTTCTCTTTTCCTTCCCTTCCAGATAGCGGATTACAGAACATGTATTAAAGGGTTGTCATGTCTATCTTTTTGCCTCTATTTGATGCTAGGTTGGTATTAGTACTTTCAACAATTGTTAACACACTGTTCCATTTTCTGTTTTACCTAGCCTCTGACTCCCACATGTTTGTGATAATTTCCACCTTTGACAAAACCTCCTGATACATGTTTCACTTGACCTTGGATATTGTATCATAATATATATATATGTATTTATGTCATGCAAATAAATGCAGTCATTCTATATCTGTCTCTCCTTCTGGCTAATTTTTGATAAGTTCTATTGTGTTTTATAGTTTAGTGAAACTTTAATGGAAGTTTAGGCCTAGTAAATATGTTCATAGGTACAATTTTATTATGAGTTCTAGAGTTCTCTCTAAAGACTGCTTGTCTTTGAATAAGATGCCTTAGTTTTGTTTTTTCTCCTCTCACACTTGCAAAAAGGCTTTTGGTGTTAGTTTATAGGACAAAGAAAAGAAAGATGTTTTTATGTTAAAATAATGATATTGTATAAGATTGGATGCATACTATACTATTACACTCTTTTGGGCATAGGCAGTCACACTGACCTTACAAGTTTAATTGAAGTTCAGAGCAGATACAATAAATCATCTGAATATTGTGGAGATTCAGGGAGAGATGATATTTCTTCATTCTTGATTTATGTGTTTTCATCATATAGATTCCAGAAGGGAACAGCTCAGGTTTGAAGTTCAGCTTCAAAAATCCAACCCTCAAAAATGTATGATGCATCTTAAAAACTTCTATTCATTCTTAGAATATAATAATATGTAACAATAACCTAAGTTGTAATAGTGCTTAACATTTTATTTATGACCACCACAGACTGATAACAGTTTACGAAATGAAGAGCTAATCTTATTTGGATCTAGATATTATTTGTGTAGGTTTCATTTCTTAAAAACCCAAACTCTTAAGAGAGACTTTAGTGATTTATAGCAAAATTTTAGAGTTGTTTTATGTTATGTAGTCTTTAAGTTTCAGTAGTGTCTTAGTACATGTAACCATTACTTCTTATTAATTTTTAGATTTTTTGCTAACAATATGCAGACCAGTATAGTTTACTGTTTAAGTCAACCAGTAGTAGATTTGGTGTATATAAGCAGTGGTATAAGACATTTATGTGCATTTTAATAAACTTATATGTATAATCGATTGACAGTGTTAATGAGAAAGTTTTAATCTAAATATGAAGTATATCTGAATTCACTATAACCTTAAGATTTCAGACAATTTTGACTTTTTTTAACTCCTTTACATGAAAGTTGGTGATTCACTCATACAGTGTTTATGCCTGGCTACAAATAGGTTATACAGTTTTTACCTTGTTTGTTTGGGGGCCATCTGTGGTTGTGTTCAAAACCTTTTTCTGGCTCTCTACTTAGGGACCACCCCATACATAGTTATTGCAACTGGGTCTTTTTTAAAGGAAAAGCATGAATCCAGCTTGTTGACATATCACTACAGCTCTAAAATCTGACCTTTTCTGATACACTTTTTTTTCTCAATCATTCTGACATATTATATTAGTATTGGATCTTTAGAATATTTCTTCAATAGAGACATCATATGAGTACAAAACTTCTACTTTCAGTATTTTTTAGGAGACTTAATAGATATGATTTTTCGAGCTATATGAAATCTTTTCCAGAATGATCATCATCTTGAATGAAAATGGTGTTATTGGTCCTTGATATAACTAAATATTTCCTTATATACTCAACATTACACTGTGGGTACATATACATGCATTCACATATTTTTATCACGTGTTTGATACTTTCAGATTTATGTCTCATATTCTACTATCATATGGCATACTGGGTTTGCTCGATTTTCAACTTTGCAAGTAAAGTAGATTGTCCATTTTTGTTTGATCATTCATTTGCACCAAATCCCATTCTATTACAATGTTAATCTATTACTCTTATTTATAGAGATTCTCCATGGATGTTTAATTATCACGCTGATTACTGACACAGAAATTAAACCAGAATCTTCAAATGAAAAAGTTATTGACACCACCCCTTGTTCGGAATGTACAATTATAAAATCACTCCACATTTGCACACTATTTGGTGACAATTTCAACAAACTGTAAAAGTCTCAGTTAGTGGAAGCAAATATTTTCTCTCTGACCTGATATAATGTCTAGAGAAGAACCCAACCGTTTTCTTCTTTGTTCTATAAATGGGCTGTATTTACAGGTCTTTTCTGATGTAAATTCAAGACTATATTTTGTATTCAAACACTTGGTGAAGCTTCTGGAATCAATATTAAGCTTCCTAATGTATATTTAAAATACAGGTTTAGAGACAGGAAAACCAACTTTTTGGTTTTATAGCAGCATATCTGGCTTTATACAAGTATTACTAAACATGAAGGCAAGTCAAATTGTGTGGTTTGGGGTATTAGTATACTGTTATTTTTCTTAACTTCCCTATATTTAATAGTGCATTGTGATGACAGTAGTGCTTTACTGTTTTGAATTTTTTGCAGTCTATTAAATCAGCTTTCATCACCATGAACTCGTCTGTGACAAATTATAGGCAGTTTAGTTTCTGCAAGCTGATTCGGTTCAGTACTAATGCCATATTGTAGAGATCTTTGGTGCACAAGCTTCAAAATAATAAAATCCTTTGTCGTAAATTAAATTTACATAATTCAATTTACAGGCAGAATGAAATATTTTAAACCAAAATCATGTAAGAGAAAAAGTATGGGGTTAATACTATTTTAGTTTTTAAAAGCTGAAGAGGTATTCTTTTTTTGAAAGTTCTTCAAAAATAATGACTCACATAAACCTTAAATATCATAACTTTGTAAGATACATTCTAAGCCAGTGTACTTTTTTATACCACTGTAAGACATACAATTACAAGGATGTTCATAATTGTGTCTCTGTCAGAGTGTTCCAGCACCCATCCCTCACCAGTGCCCCATTCCCACCACCCACATCTAAACACCCCACCCACCAACCCGAGCCAGCCCCTATTGCAGGCACCTTTTCTTTCTCTTTCTATCTCTCTGTCTCTGTCCCTGTATTTCTCTCTCTTTCTCTTCTCTTACACTTTCTGTAAGCCAGTGTACTTTTAAGGGATTTGGGAGGCAGGGAAAGGGTATACCAAGCATGCTTAGAACTTACTTTTGACTGTCTTTTCAAGGAGCTTACTTTTGGTTCTCTGTTCCTGGGTTGCTCCTTTTTGGTGCTTTGAGGACCATACCCTGTGGAGGGAATGAAATAGGACTCAACTTTGTTCAAAACAAGCATCTTAATCTTTGTACTTAATCAACTCATTTATACCATAGCTTAAAAAGAATTTTATAGATTAAATATGTCAATATGCAACAAATCCACGTTCTCAATAGTGATGATTTTAGAATACCAAAGTAGGATATGAATGAAACTTATTTATTTATATAGTTATTTCTAGTTTTATGTACTTTCTTCCATTTACTTTAAATGCTTGTAATATTCACGTAAAATTAGGTTCTGCCATTAGTGAAAAGCACTACACTTTTATCTTTGCTGCGTACAGGTACTGTAGAAATTTTGTTAAGCTCATGAGTTGTAGCCTTTTCTCATCAGTATAGTCACAGGGGTCAGAGCTGTAGTGCAGCATGTAGGGTGCCTGCCTTGTATGAGGCCAACCTTGTTCTGCTGCTGGCTTCCCTTATGGACTCCTGAGTCCTACTAAGAGTTGCCCTCTGAGAGCAGAGCCAGGAGTAAGCCTTCAGCACCTGGCATGACTCAAGAACCAAAGCGAAACAAAACAAATAACGATGCTTCCTCAGGTATTTACACATTATTCCTATTTTATGTAGAGAGAGGTTGAAAGTTAAAGATAATAATAAGCGACAGAATTGCATACTGCCACAAAATATCAAAACTGAAATTCAAAACCAGTTTTACTAGATGAAAAAGCATACATTTGTAATCAAGACCATTCTAATGGTCCTAAGATTATAGTCTCTGAACACAGGAGAGAAGAAAAAAAGTGTAAGCGTGGCGTCATCATGGGGGCCAGAGATAGATATACAGTGAGGAAGGCACCTGCCTAGCATGTATCAGTCATATTTTATCCTTGACACCCCATATGGTACCTTAAGACCACTCAGGTGTCATCCTTGAGAACATATTAAGGGAGTAAGCTCTGAGCAAAAGCTAAAAAAACTAATAAACGAGAGAGGGAAAGAAGCATTCTCATATCTTAAACACTCGTGTATAGGTTAAATAAAAACTTTTATTGCTGAATTTCATGTTTCATTCAAGAAAAAACAAGTGAAAACATTTGCAATCCCTCAGATTCCTGACACAGAATTTTCCCTTTGAAGTTACCACTTACTTTGTTTGGCTCTTAGATGAGCATTTAGCAAAAGTTAAACTGTAATGCCAAACTTCATTGGCTAGATTTTTTTATTAGATAAGGTAGAAATGAAAGCAGCAGGCAATTTAATTAGCAGTAATTTTTCTGGGCAAGTCATTACTTTGATGAACTTCAGAGCAATGTTTATGGCTCCTAATTAACCATGTTAGTCATTTGATTGAATAATCACTTTGGAAATGTTTCTACAATTTGATTAGAGTCTGACCCACTCTGATAGTCATAAATTAACTGATATCACTTTAGGATAACATGACTTTAGTTGCTTTATGGGAATAAACTCCTTATAGCATATCCTTTTCAGGCTTTTCAGGCCCACATAAAGACACTGTTTGAAAGATATATTAAATTTAAACAACACTAACCAAGCATCTCAATTTCCAGAGCTAGATTTAAAAAAAATGGAGAATGCATCATAAACTGGTTAAGGCAATTATATTCTCACATATGTATATTTTAAGCTGTCAGTGCTTTCATTTTTAATAATTTAGATCTTAAGTTAAACTTTTTTGGAAAGTAATTAGAAGACCCAATGATAAAATACAAGATCTCATAAACTATCGGAATATTTACAATAAATAACTGATGTATTACTAATTTAAATTATCTTAACTATAACTTGAAGAACGTTATGCAGTACAATTAATACATCAACTATTAGATAATAGTTGCAAGACTATTTGAGAAATTATTCATCACATCCCATATTTGGTGTCCATATGTATAGTTTTCATCAAGTTTGATGATGTTTTATTATGTTAGAGCACTTTAAGATATCCCTTCAAATTGAATAGCAGGTTTCTCAGAAATGCTTGCGTTTCCTTTCCTCATTTTCTCCCCCTCTGGGGAGGAAAGACTCCATTTAGTCACACTTATATATAATAGAGTTCAGGCTATATGTTTTCCTTTAGCTGCCTCCAGAGCCAGCCAGCTGTTTTTATAGCCACATTCCAGCTGGGCTTCCAGTCAGTAAAAAGTATTTTGTGGCAGGGTGTCAACATTGGTACAGCAAAGTGCTTGCCTCTAAGCAGCTGCTGAGCTGATGGCAAAATCATTAACACTGTCCCTTCCAGGCCCAGCTGTTTCAGGAAGCATTATGCCTGGCAATAAATCAAAATAACATTAGAAATTAATCTGAAATGTCATTGGTAAAAAGGTTTTAATAAAATGGAGTGTATTTGGTAATCCAAAAAGTGCAACTAAACTACACAGAAGTACAATTTTAAGTGTTAGTATGAGGAAACAAAGTTAACTTTGCCTTTGTTAGAGCCAGAATTATCTACTATGTGCTGTGTTATACTATTTTAAAACTCTTGAAATATTGTGTGCTCTTTTCAACTGAAAGTTATTGATTCCTACATCTTTCTAAATGGTTATTTGAGCATTTTAGAATTGTTTAAGAAAACAGTTATTTGCACATCTTTTTATTGCTATTTTGGATTGTCATTGAGAAACTTTTGACTAAATTTACCTGAGACAAGTGGCTTTTTGGGGTGTGGTTTGATTAATATTTATCATAAAGCAAAATGAAAAATAGACTTTTAAGAAGTAACATTTCAGAACAAAAGAAAATGACTTCTGGACTCAGTAGTGCTAGTTGTCTATTGTAGCACACAAAAAGTTATATGAAGAATTATATATGTATGTGGATGGATGGATGGATGGATGGATGGATGGATGGATGGATGGATGGATGGATGGATGGTAGGTAGGTAGGTAGGTAGGGAGGTAGGTAGGTAGGTAGGTAGGTAAATAGATAGGTTGAAAAGGAGATAAAATCCTTAGATTCTAATTGATGTAAATGTTTTTCTTCAGTGGGCATTAAGCTAATACAAGTGGTGGAAATGACATATTCTGTAATTAATACCACACTTATCCTATTCACCTTACAATTTTTTTTAACTTTTGTTGTTTGCAAATTTTGGTAATATGGAAGATATAATTAGCATATATATATAGTGATATTTCAAAAGAATTATTAAATGCTATATACAGGGTAGCACTCAGGTTTTTGAAACTTAAAACTTATACAATTTGGGGATTTTTTGTTTGTTTCTTTTTAAAATAAAATGGCATGGGTGAAGTTGGGTTCAAAACGTTACAAAGGACTTTTGCAAATAGACAGTGCTGAACTAAAATAAGTGATTTCACCATCAACCTATCCCTGATCAGAGTGTACTTCTATATTAATAACCAAAGAATTTGAAAACATAATAGAGTATAGGTAACATCTGAACTAACTCATGATTTTATAGAAATAAAGGTCAAAATGTTTAAAATGATGTATCTTAATAAGTTGTAAGAGACTTGAATGATAATCTTTTAAGTCTTAATTTGTATTTCTTTCCTCTTCTTCATATTTCTGCTCCTTACTACATTAGATTTAACAGTCATCCCTATGACTCAAGTTTAACTAATTGCTAAGATTATTTTCTTAGTGATGAGTTAACTTGGTTGCAGAGGCAGGGCCTCACCGAACTTTGGATAATAATAATAGCCATGAAATTGTTGCATTTCAGTTTTATAGCCTTAGTGATTTTGAATGTAACCTGTATACTCATTAAATTTAAAACCAGTCATCTTTGTATCTGAGGGGAAATTTTATAATCACTTTTAAGCTGGAGTAGTTTTCAGGGATTTAGCAGTTTTTTTCTCATAGTAATTTTTATAATGAAAACAACTAAATGGGTTTTGTTGATTTTTTTTGCCTTGCCAAAAAAAATTATTGTGCCATGGCATATACAAATTGATTCCACCAATGTCCTTTGCCATATTTTAACTCACAATATTCTTTGTCTTGAGAATCAATTGTAACTTGTCTTGCCATATTCATCAATTTGCTCAAGTGGGCTCCAGTAACATCTCCATTTTTTTATATTTTATTTTTTTATTTTATTTTTTTAATTTTATTTAATTTTATTTTATTACCCCCCCCCAATTTTATTACACCATTTTAGACATACAATTAAAAGATGCTCATGTAGAGTTTTTGGTTCTACAGTGTTCCAACACCCATCCCTCCACCCAAACCCATCTCCCATCATCAATGTCCCCACCTCCCTCCCCCTCCCACACCTCAACTACTTGGCGGGTTCTGTATGTCATTTCTCTCCTCTTTATCTCTCCCTCCCGCCAAACTTTCCTGCACATCGTGGAATGCAGTGCATTAAAAGACATTACTGTTTCCAATATTTTAATGGACTGTGCGGCCGCAAGCGGCCATGCAACCTGGGCTTGAACTGGTTTTGCTCTGTTAATCTGGTCGTGAGGCAGTTTCCCAGTATCTGGACAGTGAAAATGGTGGCTAGTGTGGTGGGCGGAGTCCCATTTGGCTGCTTCCGGGACACCCCAGAGGTGATGGGCCCACTCACAAAACCCATCTGCCCTCCCGGGGCCCCATAGTCAGCTGGGCCCGGGCGAGCCGAGTTCCAGATTCCCCAGCCGCTTGTGAGGCTCTTCATGCTATGGCTGGTGGCCCCAGGGCAGCTCCTGGGCGGGGCCACGAGGCTCGACAAAATGCAGGGGGTATGGGCCGACCCCCTGACTCCATCTGACGAATTCCCAGTGATTCCCGCTTCTGGGAGCCGCCTACCTGGGCTCGAACTGGTCTTGCTCTGTTAATCTGGTCGTGAGGCAGTTTCTCAGCGTCCGGACAGCGAAAATGGTGGCTAGTGTGAAACATCTCCATTTGTTGGGAATGAGGTCCATTATTGTTACTGTTTTTGGCATATCAACTACTCCCCAGGTAGCTTGGCAGGCTCTGATGTGGCTCTGGATTCATCCCAGGGGACCCAGTCTTTTTCTGTCACACCATCAACCATCCAGGGCCCACAGGGCAGAGATATGGGTGTAGACAAGCCTGTCTCCTGTCTGCCACCTGCCTGCAGCAGGGCACTGCAGCCATACCTGCAACACCTTGAGGGGCAGGGTCTTGAGAATACCATGACATTTATGTGGGTTTCTGAGTAGGGTTAATCTATACAAAGTTGATATGGCTAAAACTGAATTCATGTGGCAATTTAAGAAAATTAGTGTTCCCCAGACATGCTCATTCATGCATTGCTTGTGTGAACCTTGCTTGAAGTGTTGACACATTGCCCCTATGAAGATTTATATCAGCTTCTATTACTGTCTTATCTATCGTTTGATAAAGGCACATTTTCAGGCCCAAACTTTCCTCTTTAGCCAATGCTATTTTTTTTTCTTTCAGAAGTGCCTAGCTGCCACTCCATTTATATGAGGCAAGAAGGCTTTCTGACTCATCCCAGCAGAACAGAAGGTAAGTTTTGCATCATTGAAATTGCCAATAAAAGCTGGTTAAAAAGAATAGCTAGATACCCCTAGGATACTGTTACTTACTATTCTATAGTGAAATAGCATGAATTCCCAAAGCTACTATTTTAAAATCTTCATCTTTTTAGGCTGAAATGATTATTTTCAGGTTATGATTTCTTGCATTTAGTCATTGACACTAAGCCATATATATCTAAATATCCAAAAGTAGGTTTTTGTTTTGTTTGGGGGCTGTGCCCATTAGGGCTCAGGGTTTACTGCTGGCTGTGTGCTCAGGGATCACTCCTGTAATGGCTTGGGAGCCCATAAGGGATACCAGAGATGGAAACCTGGCAGGCCTTGAACAAAGCAAGAATCCTACCAGCTATATTGTTACTGCAGCCCAGAACATGGGTTTTTGATATATTTATTTTCAGATTACCCTTCCATTTTTCTCTGTGATGGTATATCTTCTCAGAATTTTCATGTTTATTTTGAGGCGTACATCATCATATCATAGAGCAGTTGTTTTAAATATATTCACTCTTGGATTTGGGAAACATACATATCTATATATCGATATCTATATATATCTATATATAGATATCGATATATAGATATATAGATATGATTTTGTATTTAGGAACAAGTGATTATGAAGCATGAACATTACATAAGAAGTCAAGGAAAGTAACTTTTATTGTTGAGTTTTTGGTTACTTTGGTGAATAACGTTTATACATTTTGACCATTGCAAAATATGAATAAATTTATTTTGTTTTTGTTTTTGGCCACAAATGGTTGTGCTCAGGGCTTATTCCTGGATCTGTGTTCAGGTGTCAGCCCCTGAGTGGGGAGTCTGGGCACCATATGGGCTATTAGAGATTGAACCAAAATAGCCTGTGAGGCAAGCACAGTACTCACTTCTATCTTTCTGGCTAGATGATTTTTTTCTTATTTAGCCTAATTTTCTGGTGTCTAAGATGATGTTATAGGAGTAAATTCCTCTCTAATGAATAGTTCAATGAGCCAGTAAATTTAACTTATTAAGACATAAAATTTACATAAAATCAGTGTAATTATTGTTACTGCTGTTAATATTTTGTACCGCCATAGAGAAACACTTGAGAAATAAGATTATGACATACAAATTTCTTTTTTTGGTGTTAAAATAATAAGATTTAAATGAAGGTTCACTGCCAAGAACTCTTGGAGAGAAAATGATTTGAAAAGCCATTGATTTTCTGCTTTCTGTGGGCTTAATAATGTCATGGAAAAAAAAAAGGTGTTCTTGTCTTCATTACTTTGGCTATTTGCAATGAAATCATGAAAAGGTTACCTTACCTAAATATTTCTCCAAAGTACTAGGAAGGTAAAACAAATCTATTTCAGATCATCAGGGTAATAACGGAAGGTAAATATTGATTATTCAGTTAGATTTCCTTCTTATCTCATTGAATAACAAAAACTTGAAGAAAATTAAAATGGTGATATGATATAAATATGAATGTTGCATACTATTTCTATGTTTTATTGTAAGTGTATGTATATTCATATTATACATACAGCATTTCCACGAGCTCTATGAATAGATTTATAATAATAGCAATTTCTATTTCTTAAATATCACTGTGCTAGGAAGTCTTCTAAACTTTCCTCTATTAAATCATTTAATTCTCATAGCTCACAGTTGCTAAATGGTTCATCATTCTCATTTATAAGGATCCAAGACCCCAACATTGTGAGCTGTTGAGTAATGTGAATAATGTGATCAAGTTTATGTAGCTAAATAGTTGCATTCATTTTTAATCCTAATTTTTTGTGTCAATGGATATATTTAAATTTGTTTGCGAGCTTTATTTTTTTTGTCATGAATAAATATATCTTTTTTCTCCCCACAGGCTGTATGTTTGAAAAGGGCCCCAGGCAGTTTTATGATGACACCTGTGTTGTCCCAGAAAAAATTTGATGGTAAGTTTTCAGTGTGTTTCAAATTTTGATTTTTTTTGGTAGACATTATATGCCTTTCCTAAAAGCAATCAACATCTTCGATGCACTTATCTCTTGTTTTTTGCCTCTTACACATTCTCTGCTTACTTCCCTTATTTGAGAACCTTTTATGCTTTTGTCTATGAGGAATATCACTGTTTGAAGACAATCAGTTTTATTCTAGCTGAGCTTGATGTAGAGAACGAGGGGACTTTTTCATTGCCTGCAGAGCACATGCAGCTTGTTGTTTGAGATTTATTGAAAGCTGATCCCATAATTAACAAAACCGAAGAGAGCATGCTACTGTGGATGCACAGATGATTAATGCAGTTTCTTTCCTTTTATTGTTCATGAAAAGATGCTTTATGGCACGCAGAACAACATAGCTTCCCATTTAGTTGCTGATTGCTATTTCTTTTCTTTTTTTATTATTTTTTCTATGAGATGTTCATTAATGATGTGGCATTACTTTTGTAACTGCTAAAAATGAGGTTAGGGAAACATTGCTTTTATTATCCCTTTACTGTATTTTTTTAAGCCTTGTATGTTAGAAAAGGTGTCGAGTTCGATAGAATCTTCTTTTTCTTCTTGAGGATAGCAGAAATTGGCATCTACAAGGAAACTTGGGGGAAAGTGAACAGTTAATTGATTTTTGTGGTTCTGTAGTGTGGTCTCCATATTTCCTGCTTTGATTGTTTAACAGGAAGCGAGCAGGAGCCCTCTGATTAGCTGATTGCACAAACTTTAGGGATCATGGTTGTGATGACTTGGTAGCACTGGAAAGTTTTAATTGTCATTATTTAAACAGAAAGGTGCACATTCAGATTGCCTCTCCTTCCTTAATGAGCTGCCTCAAGACTATTGTGTTCCAAAGATTTTTTGCTACTCATAGACTTTCCAGTAGGAATAGTGTGCTCAGAAGATGTTTCCTTAGCCTCCCTTTAAATTGCTAGAAGGTCACAGTGGAGGTTATTTGTTTGGCCTTATTCTACAGTAGATGTTAGATTTAAGCTTTAGTTTCAAAGGTGTGAACTTTGCTATTTAGCACCATTAGCAGAGCATCACTATTCTTAAAAGGCAGCTTTTTCTCTTGAGACAAAGCCTAAAGCCTCTAATTCTTAGAATGACCTTCATCGGTTTTTTTTCTTTTTAGTGGGCTTAACTTGAAAGACATTGTGATAATTAGCATGGGCAGAAGAGGTAGAAAATAGTTCAAACATAGACAGAATTATGATATAATCCAATAAGACAAGTTCACACCAATATTTAGTAAAACTAGCTTTCTTGATTATTCCCTTTGATTTTTCAGTACTCACAGGTTTTAAACTATATACGTATCTAGCTTTATCTAATGATGTCAGCGTTACATTTTATAAGGAATAGAGAACAAGGAAATGAAAAAAGCAAACAAGGGTTATCTTTGCATTGTTGAATGTCAGTACTATGTCACGTTTGTAGGCAGAAGCAATATAGGCATTATAAAATTTGACAGTGCTTCTCTGTCTGCATAATTGCCCAGTTACCTCTATGAAAAAAACTTATAAATCTCTGAAGGTAAACTGAAATAAATGAAACTGTCATTGAAATCAATATGAAGAGACACTTCTATATTATCTAGCTTAGACTAAAACAAGATGACGGTTTTTTAAAGTGGGTATTGACAGAATAATTTTATATTTTAGTTAGGTTTTAAAAGTATTCTTCCTTCTATAATCATTTTAGAAGTATATTTCTGTCCACTGACCAAAGGAAAGTTTGAAAAAGCTTTTGATCTTGTCTGTTTTATAATTCATACTTCATGTGAATGGAGCAACTGAATATATTATATCTGAATTGTTTCCTTAGTAGAGAAGAGAAATTCATACATTAGCAATGTTATTCTTATAGGACCTCCTAGGCATTCATTTCCAAATGGCACCAGATTCATATATTTTTGAATGGTTGTCTCAAGAGAGAGGTAAATAAATAGTAAATACTTCTATTCTTTTTTTTTAAATAAAACTTAGCTGATTACATGCATTGAAATACACATTTATCTGTTAATCTGTTACTTTGTCTGTTTGGAGATATACCTAGCAGTGCTCAGTAGTTACTCCTGGAACAATAATCAGGAGGGTCACTTCTGGTGCTCTTCTCAAGGGTTCCTGTGGTGCTGGGGATAGTACTGGGATCATTTGCATGCAAGGCACATTAACCCTTGTACTGTATTTTTGACCCCTGAAATGTACTTTTACATTATTAGAAACTATTAGATGATATAAGGACAAATCTTTCTTCTTTATCTTTTTTTTTTTTTTTTTTTTTTGGGTCACACCCGGCAATGCTCAGGGTTACTCCTGGCTCTGCACTCAGGAATTACTCCTGGCGGTGCTCGGGGGACCATATGGGATGCCGGGGATCGAACCCTGGCGGCATGAGCCGGCCGCGTGCAGAGCAAGACGCCCTACCCACTGGGCTATCGCTCCGGCCCCAAATCTTTCTTCTTTAAAAGTAAAAAGTACAGGGGGCCGGGGCGATAGCCCAGCGGGTAGGGCGTTGCATTGCACGCCAGCCAGCCCATGCCAGCCCGGGTTCAATCCCGGCATCCCATATGGTCCCCGAGCACCACCAGGAGTAATTCCTGAGTGCAGAGCCAGGAGAAACCCCCTGAGCATTGCTGGGTGTGACCCAAAACAAAAATAAAAGTAAAAGTATACGAACATTCTAGTATGAACATTTTTAAAATGAACTCTTAGGAAAACAATGGGAATTTAAAATCAGTAAAAGGAGTACAGAAGAGATAAAGAAAGCAAGAAGTTTAATTTGCTGCCAGTTGAAAAAGTGTCAGGGGCTGGAGCAATAGCACAGTGGGGCGTTTGCTTTGCACACAGCCAACCCAGGTTCGATCCGGCATCCCATATGGTCCCCTGTTCACTGCCAGGAGTAATTCCTGAACAAAGAGCCAGGAGTAACCCCTGAGTGTCTCCAGGTGTGACCCGAAAAGCAAAAAAAAAAAAAAAAGAATGAAGGGAGGGAGGGAGGGAGGGGAGAGGGGGAGGAGGGTGGGGAAGGAAGGAAGGAAGGAAGGAAGGAAGGAAGGAAGGAGAAGGAAGGGAAGGAAGGAAGGGAAGGAAGGAAGGAAGGGAAGGAAGGAAGGAAGGAAGGAAGGAAGGAAGGAAGGAAGGAAGGAAGGAAGGAAGGAAGGAAGGAAGGAAGGGAAGGGAAGGAAGGAAGGAAGGAAGGAAGGAAGGAAGGAAGGAAGGAAGGAAGGAAGGAAGGAAAAAAGTGTCAGTATGAAGGTGTAGGAGTAATAGTATCAAGGCTATCATACAATATGTTCTTAAGTACTCATTAGACTTTCTCATACTATGTAACGTGTGTGTGTGTGTGTATTATTGAACTCAGAATTTAAGATGCTTTAAATCAGCTTTGAAAAATTTGAACTGAAAGCTTCAAGTTTGTCTTGTCAATGTCAATGAGGAATTTACAAATAGGTTGTTGTTGGTGATGCCACTGGGGTCCCCAACAGTGTCAGGACCGAAGTTCTCTTCTACCTCCGAGGATGCCAGGGGAAACGGATGAAAACTCATGAGTCCAGCATAGTTCCAAAAGGCTTTTAATAGTACAAAAGCTCTACCACTGCATCCAATATAAAAAAAGAACTCTAGCTCTGGTCAGGACTTAGACCATAGAAGAGAACCCAAGTCTCCTACCAAAGAGAGAGGATCTCACCCAAGAGGAGTCCTACCCAAAAGAAGGAGCAGGAAAAGAGGTGTCCAGGGCCTCAAGTCAGTCCCTTCATATACACCAAAGTAATCCTATCTGTGACAGGGAGTGTCCAGTCAACAAAGAACCCTAAACAGCTTGTAGAAGGTTGGTACCACACCTAAACAAAGGCTTATGCCAAGGACTTATCCCCTCTTCTGAGATTATCTCTTATGTAAAACACTGGAGAAAGAGAGCTGATATAAAGTAATACATTTTAATTTCATGGACTTCATGTAATCTAGATCATACCCACAATGTTTTTCTTATTTATTATCTGCACCAGGGTGATTCTGAGTATCTTGTTCTCCTTATACTGAAAGGGTATACGGAGAATACCCTCGCCTGCTTGAGGGCTAACTAGTAGGATCCTTCATATAATCTTCCTATAGTCTCAATTAGCCAGGGTGGTAGTCTCCTGGTAAGTTCTAACTGTCACAGGCTGGGTGCAGTGGGTATAAAGAGGAGCTGTGCCCAATCTAAAACATAGAAGTCTTTTTAGGTATATAAGTCAGAAGTTATTCAGAGTCAAAGTGACTTCTGTAACTGCCACACCTTCTATCAGTATTTATATAGAAGAGAGATCTCACTGGAATGAACTTTGGCTTAAGAACATGTAAGTAAGTTAGCTGTAAGTGAGTAAAACAGAAAAGCTCCCAGATTAGCTAAACCTGTCATCCAACAAGTTGTAAAATCTGACTTGAAAAAAATACAATGTCTAGGGGCCGGAGCAATAGCCCAGCGGGTAGGGCATTTGCCTTGCACTGCGGCCTTCCCCTGCCAGTTCGGGTTTGATCCCGGTATCCCATATGGTCCCCAAGCACCGCCAGGAGTAACCCCTGAGCATTACTGGGTGTGACCCAAAAGCAAAAAAAAAAAATGCAATGTCTAGAGTTTAAAATGGACTTACAGTATTGCTTTCAGCAGTAATTACATTAGCAAAATAAGCATAGATGTATGATTCATTAATAAGTTTTAGAAGTCAGTTAAACAGAAGAGATACACAAATTTTATAACTTTCATTTTGTACTGCATATATTTATCCTAGTCATATGTTTATGTGGCCATTTGTACATTTTTAGACTTATTTTAAATCCTTATTTAATGATAGCACTGTTTTTTAGCATAGCTTTATAAATTGGTTTTGATTTAACATTTTATTGACCAGACCAGTGTATTATATGTTTATATAAATGTCATAGCATTGCTAACAATAAAAAATATTCAAAATGTTTATTTAGGTGACATCAAACAAGAGCCAGGAATGTATCGGGAAGGACCCACATACCAGAGGAGGGGATCTCTTCAGCTCTGGCAGTTTTTGGTAGCTCTTCTGGATGACCCTTCAATTCTCACTTTATTGCCTGGACCGGACGAGGCATGGAATTTAAACTGATTGAACCTGAAGAGGGTTAGTTTACTACATTTGAGTTAGCAAAATTAGATATGTTGCTATAAAAATGGAAGGTACATTTGACTGATATATACCCCAAATATATTGTTTCATTTTTAAATATTAGGAAAATTGAATTAGAAGCTTGGCAAATATCACTGTCCATTTAAAGTAAAATATCAATTTTTTTCAGGCTTATTCCAGTTTCATCCCATCATCCAGGATAGATATTGAAAAATTGGTCAAAGCACTCTTCTAAGTAATGCAGTTATTGTGAAGTCACTAATATAATGTTTATATTGAGGGTATTTTATGATCTCTGGGCTAAAAGATGGGTGTCTGCTGAAGTTAAACTAAATTTGATTCTAGCAGCATTGTTTTTGTGAGTTAGCAGTTATTATTTTTACAACATATGTTTCTCTCAAGGGATTTAAAAGGAACATTTAAAGATGAAAGTCATGCAAGAGGGTTGGAGATGTGGAGAAAATGATGTTTCAAAGAACCTCTGAAAAATTCTCAATCCCTGTATCTCTTAAGAGATACAGACCTTGTAGAAAAACTTGCTTGTTTTATTTGGTAGTGTTGTGTTTCAAATCAGTTTGGGTAGTAAACTATCCATTGGAAGATATACATGAAGTTCAATGTCACTATGATACATTAGAAATTACCAAAAATCAGAGGACACAAAGATGATATGGATAAGTGAATA